>FTLJ01000238.1:0-99868 GCA_900155495.1 Porogramme epimiltina
CATTGCGGTGAGGGGCTATGGCCGGCGGAGGGGCAGTGGGGGGCCAAGCGGGGGTAGGGGCGGGTGCGGGGCGCACCTTGCGGCGGTAGCGGAGCACGCGGCCGCTGTTGCTCCAGCAGAAAAGCGTGACGGCGCAGATGCAGGCGTAGAGCGCGACGAAGAGGAGCGCGCCGATGTGGCGGTACTTCGCGCTGGCGTCGAGGTCGGTCTGGGACTTGGCGTCGCCGGCCTTGACGCCGCCGACGACGGCGAGGATGACGCCGACGGTGCCGAGCGTGCTGAGGAGGTGGAAGACGCGCGTGCTCATGATGGTGTGGGTGTCGAGCGTGTGCTGACCCCTGGGCAGATGGATTCTGTTCAGACAATGCGTGGGTGATCCCGCCAAGTATCCTAACTAAGGCCAAGGTATGTGAGTGAATGAGAAGGAAAGGAATAGTATGAAGCTCACCGTTGGACAAGAGGAATAGGAATATCCATCCCGCTTGCCGCCTGAAGCCATGTCGGAGGACCAGGATGAAAGACACGATCAAGACAGGGATATAGAAGATGACCTCTCCGACCGCTATGCCTCCGCGCTGATCGATACCCATTGGAAGTGAGGAGGAAGAGATTGAAAAGAAATGAAGAAACTCGATGAAGACAGGAAGTGTGCGCTGATCGTCTTCGAGCTCATCTTTCTGACATTTATATCGACGGTGAAGACTAGCTGGCGACCACCCTTCGCCGTGCTCGCACAGAGACCTGCATGCCAACGCACCCGAAACGTCAAAGACCTGGTGCTTTCATAGAGCTGTTGTACAGTTCGCGACGCCCCCGGAGGTGTAAGCGCGGCGAAAAGCGAATGGCGGTTGATGTACACAGCACAATCATGGGCGTCTGCGAGCGCACCCTCCATGAACGCACCCGAAGCGGCGGTGCTGGCGGCAGTCCATCCGCCTGTGTCGGAATCGGTACTTTCAAGTGCGGGAGTGAGAGTATTTTTAGGCCAAGCACGAGGTTCGCGGTGTTTGGAAAACATGGCTGGACCAATTTGAGGTGAGGTATGTTGATACGGCAAGGCTGGCGAGGAGGCAGCTCAGGCTGCAGCGATGGTCGTCGTGGACCGATAACAAGCACAAACAAGCGCGCCTTCGCCGCTTCGGGCCATGATAAGCGCCGTGGCCCATTCCCCTCCTTTTCTAACGATACGGGCATCTCCGGGTTCCTGTTTTCAAGGGGAGTAACATTTAAGAGGGACATTCGAAAACATTCCACATGAAATCGAGCTAACGTCCGTGGGTCGTTTCACTCGCGGCGTTTCCACGCTATCACCCACCAGCAGCTCGGAGTGAGCGCAAGTCACAGCAGCCCTTCTCTTTCTTTCCTGCTCTTCCTCTTGCCCAGATGTTGCAGAACTTCTGGTATGGTGGAGCGCACACGTGGGGGTCCAGTGAGGTTTCCCACGACCTTGCGGATTGATACCAGTGTGCCCACTTCGCTCTTGGCCGCGGCCCGCGGCCCAGGGAAAAAGGTAGCTGTAGCCCACGAGGAGTCATTTCCCTGGGGTTTCTAGATCTTTGGAAATAGTTCAGGCGATCTTCCACATGGGATGCGGAGGCTGTTAGGCTAAATGGTGCTCGAGGAGGTGGTAGTCTAGCTGAACTTTTTGTGAGACTCCCTCCATCCTCCCATCCTCCCAATCCCCAATCCACCTGAGCAAGGCGACTGTGCTATTTTCTCCCTTGTCATTCATAGTAAGTTTTTCCCCTTCGCTCTGCACAACACTCCAACCATCTGCTCAGTAGGCTACTCAATTCTTCAACCATTTCGGAATCGAATATGTCGACAAATTCTACGAGGAAGAGAGTTCGAGTCGACTCGGAGAGCCCAAGCACAGCCAGCGAACATTCGACAACGACAGATGGAGAAACTAGGCGTGCGGAATACGAGAGGGATAAAGATTTCTGGTTCCAGGATGGGTCTGTGATTCTCGTCGCTGGGGGGGTTGGTTTCAAGTTGTACGGGGGTGTTCTTTCAAGCTATTCCCCTGTGTTTAAAGAAATGCTTCTCTCCCTCCGACCATTCGCTGCCGCTCTAAATGAAGGCAATTGCGCCAACCCCTCGCTCCCAGTGATCCCTCTCAATGATAACCCTCGACAACTTAAAGAAGTCCTTCGAGTTTTGCATCCGGGGTCAATGCATCCCGCGACGAGGTATGCGATAACTTACTACCCTCACCATTGAGATAAACATTGACAGGCGTTGCCATGTTCAGTCTATTAACTGCAGTCAAGCCGGAATACCATCTTCTGTCGGCCTACATTCGCATCGGTCACAAATATCGAATCAACTATCTGGTTTCCCAGTGCATGACATACCTTAAGAATCACTTCACCAACGACTTCGACATTGCACGAAATCTCTCGACCTATTGTCCTGCCAACATGAATGACGTCGAAGCCATCGGAGTGATAAACCTAGCCCGTTTAACTGGGGAGGTCTCCCTAATCCCACACGCGATTCTGACGTGCTGCACCGTCTTGACTGGAGAGCAAATCGTTCGCGGCTTTGAAGATAAAGAACACGGCATCCGGGAGGTCCTTTCAGACGAAGACTTGGATCTATGCTACAAGGCAACTCAACGACTCATCGCAACAAACCTCAGAATCACGTTCCGCCTATACCCGTTCGAACCCGCGCCGAACTGCCGGTCAAGATTGGCGTGCAAGATGCGAGGTTCTCGCGATGCTATGTCGGAACAAAGCCTCAATCATATGACCACGTGCGACCCATTCTCCGCCCGGATACCAGACTCTCTGCTCTGTGCGGAATGTCAGAAGCTGTTCAAGGAGAGGGACCGGGAAGAGAGGAAGAAGGAGTGGTTGAAGCTACCGAATATCCTAGGTATCGAGGTGGAGGGTTGGCCCACGCAGTGACCAGTGAGTATCGAAGAAGAGATGGTTACAGAAATCTCACCCTTATAAGGGAAAAACTTTGTGAGGAGCCATATCGGTCATATATCCTTGTAATCATATGCTGACGGCTCACGACAGAGTTGTGACTTTGGGGTAGAATATCGTACAATGCTGTTGTGATATAAGCTCACAACGACTAGGGCACTTGTGTGTGTATAATGGGCTCGCTCTTCAATGAATGGAGCAGCGTCTCCTCAGATTGCGAAGAATAGACGCAAGCGTGGAACACTGAGGCAGAGCACCCAGATTGCGATTCAAGCGGAGCTTCAATATGACGTCCATTGCGCGCTTCAATTGAGTCGGCGCTCCGTTGGGGAACGGACCGCCGACTGGAACTGACGTCATCACCTACTCGCTTTCCTCGCCCCTAACATCCACCTGGCCACGGAGTGCTGTAGCTTTACCGTTATGGTGCTGCTTTATTACCTCCTCGTTACGTGTTTTCAACCCTTAAACCCCACTACAAGCCTATATTTACTCTCATCCAGCATCTTTGCTGGCAGTCGGTCTACCGCATGTACAGTAGGAAGAGCGCTGTATCGTGTATGCTTGTTCGGTGTAAAGTCTACTAGCTTTTTGTCGGAAGCTTGGTAAGCAATCTCCATTACTTCAAGCGTCTCCGCGGAACTACTGGAATGTCATCTGGTTGTCAGATAGCATCCCGCGCAGCCCTTGGGCGGAGCTTCTCATGAACTCGTGAGACAAAGTAGCTTGGAAGGCTGTTTGGCTGCGATATCAGTTTCACATTGATGAAACTAATAACGACCGATAAGTCATGAATGCTATGAAGGGGATATCTTAGAGTGGACTGGTTTTCGGACCTTCCGGAGGGGAATGCGCCTAGTTGAGCGCATACACTGTCATGTGTATCTCGTGCATTACTGGTTTCGGATCTCAGGTGCCCTTTCATGACGGTGCTAGCTTGCCGATGCGTAGTACTGACAACATTTTGACAGAAGGTTGTGCTCGCACCCTGGTGGTATGTTTCACAAGGGTACAAAATTAGAGCACGCTACCCAGGTCGCCCTACGGACACCGGCTTGTCAGGCATGTTGGAGGGTACGTATACCTTTAATGCGAGAGCTGCGGCCGGCCCTCCGCTTTATAAGGGGGAGCGATACTGGTTGGGTTTGGCAACGTCTCGGCCAACTTTCAGCTCGCCCGCATATCTCAACGCAGCCATCGCCGTACATCATGTCCGGATCCAACGTCCTCCTCCTCGTCCTTCCCGATTGGGTGAAGCAGCATATCCAGGAGATCTACACTGCGAAGACGCCTGAGGACTTCAACACCGCTTTCGACGCTTTCATTGCGCCTAACGCTCGCATTCAATTCAACGGCAAGCCAATCTCGCGCGAGGAGTACAAGAAGACGATCCGTAGCGAGTCGCCCCCCGACATTCCAGGCTCGCCTGTTACTTTTAGCAGTGTCGTCTCCGTGCAGGACCCCAACTCCGAACTGGTCCGTTCCCTTCCACGCCCCGTCTCGTAGTCATCATCCCACCTAGGTTATGGCTCTGACGTGCTCAATCATAATGATGTAGACCGGCGCCGTCGGCGCCTTCTTTACGGCGGAGCTGCTCCAATCGAGGGATCCCCTCCGGGCCAACAACATCCACGCCTCGCTGAACGTCGAGTACGTCTCCTGCTTACATTTATGGAGGACTTATCACCTGATCCCTGCGTGATGTAGAGTTATTGAAGAGTCGTCCGCCAACCCGAACGTCGGTGACCACCGCCGAGTGTCAGTTCTCAGCGAGGTTTTGACCGTCACGCCAAGCCCGATCCTGTAGCCCCAATCTGACATACATTTTGGAGATCAATTGTTGTATAAGGCATAGGCCGACGTCAGTGGGGCATTCCCGTCTACTTGCTTTGTTCCCAGCTGTCGCCTCGTTGAATGACATCATATCGGACACCATACACGTGATCTTCCGCCTGAGCGTCTCCCGTGCAACCGTAGCATCAAATGACGCGACACACAACGCGTGACGCAACGCGTCAGTCACATTCAGACGACCGGCGAATTCGTCTTCTCGACCCTGCTCAGAAGCGGCAGGAGGAGACCATAGAGAGCTGCATCCGCCCAAGCGACACTCTGAGCCCTCATCATGTCGGCACGCTCGGACTAGTTGGGCTGTGTACATGAACAATACGGCATTCTAACTGCAGCCCGGGCGTAACGCAGGATCAATGTGGTCTAAGCCTTAAGGCGCAAGTTCATCAATTTGGAAGGGAGGACGCTATCCGTAGTACGAGTAAGCATAACCGGACCGTAGGAAGGCAACGAGGGAGCAATGAATGACCCGCGTCGTGACAGCCACATCCGACTCCAGCTGCACGGATGTCCTATAGCGAGGACGATCAATGATTAATGAAGAGTAGAGTGGGATAACTAATGAAGAAACTCACGGCAGTTGACCCATCGCCGTAACGTCGGCCTTCCGCGCACCAATGAGGGATTCACCGGTGCTCGGAGAGCTCATTGTGGTGCCGCTCCCATGCGTATGCGTACGTCACAAGGATAAATGTGTACAAGAACTGGCAGAGGAATCTAGACGATGAGCATTAGAGGAAGAGGGTGATGGAGGGACAGTCGGAGACACACTGTATAGCTGGTCGAGCGAGATTATTACGGGGTTTGAAGGGGAGACGGCTTCTCGCGGCGTGCGCAAGACATGTAGCAGGATTGGCCAGCACGATCAAGGGACGGGAGAGTTAATAAGTATAAATGGCGTTGAGGGCTAAGCTTTATTGACAACGCAGAAACAGCGATGGAGTACGTGGTGCAACTACAGCGGAGCAACAGCGCATGAAATTGCGACTGGCCTGCAAAACACCAACGTCAGTAGGGGGCTGCGCCAAGTTAGATAATGACACACATCTGCACCCTTGCCGAACTCCTAGCAAGGCCAGCCAGTGATCTCCATCTCGAATATCTCTGGAAGACCTTCCCAAAAACCAGCCTGGTTCATTTGGAATTGCTGTTCGAGAGAAGATCGACAGCTTGAACATATGTCACGATAGTCGCAGAAATCGCTAATACAACTATACCAGCTCCAGAAGGGGTCCAGGGCAGTAATGAACTCCTCCGATTGAATCGTTTTAAGGAGATCCTCGCCTGCCGTTTGGCACTTCGAGTGGTTTGAGGGCAGATTGTCTTTAACACGTGTTAGAGTATTGAGTACTATAGTCACAGACTCCTTCACAAGCTTCGGCCTAGCGAGGAAACAACGCGTGAAGTCGTCCTTGTTGAGCGTTTCCCGGGTGCCGTCCTCGCGTTTAAAACCTTGGATCAATCGTGCATCTAAAGAGCAGCAAACGAGGAGCGCTGTAGGGAGGATGGATAGACACCCTACAAGACGCGAGATGTTCACGGCCGCGATCGCGGCCGCCGGTTCAGTCCACGGAAGCTTGTGGACGCACCCCCAGGGCTTTACCCGTACTCGTGAGCGCCATTTGTCGAGCCCGTTTGTGAATACGGACTTAAGGTACGCGATAGACTGATCCACTAGATGGCCCATTTGATATTTGTGCCCAATGCGTGCGTACGCAGAGACCTGGTGGAAGGATGGGGCAGGACGTTCGTCGGATGGTTCGGGGCACAGGAACCTATCATCCGCGCGTATGGAGAATGTAAGGATGCTACGCCCTATGGTGCGCACGAAAGGGAAGACATACCTCGCGTTTGTATTGGGCATCAACGCTCTTAGAATATGCCGCAATCTTCCGGGGGGTCATCGAGGTGCACTACGTCACTGATGTTGAAGACCGTCTCGTTCGAGGCCTGACGGGTCACGATTGCCGAGTCCTGGGGTAGCGAGAACATGTCGGCAAAGACGGGCGAGTGGGTTTCCAGGATGCCTTTGTAGACTTTGAACTCTGTGTTGCCAGCAACTAGCGTGATCGTACCGTCCTTGAACCAGAACTCCTCATCCCTCACAAACTCCGTCTTCTCGTGGACCGTCGAAGTCGGACCTGTGTCCCCGCCCGTGTCTCTACCAGGACATTTTCTTAAAGGGCTAGAGTACATCCGACAAAAGGGGGTATTCGATTGCGACTCGGGAGAATGAGGACGATGTGCTGAGAAGCCAGGTAGGAAGAGGTCCAGAGAGAGAACGGGTCGACATGAAGCGCCCACTGACCCGCGACTGGTGTCCGAATCCCGACAGCTGCAGGCTCGCCCTTCCGCGGTGGTGGTCTCTTAAAGACTCCTTCGAGTCTCTTCTGCTTTTGACATCCTTTCGTGTCCTATCGAACCCCGTCTCGTCTCTTCGTACACCATGTCAAAACCCGCGTCTGTCGATGTCGACGAAGATATCCCCTCAGCGGCTACCGCAGGACCCGAGCCAGGCGTGGAGTGGAAGAAGGACGACGAGTTTTGGTTCGCGGACGGGACGATCTCGCTCCTGGCGTCCGGCATAGAGTTCAGGGTCTACAAAGGCATCCTCGAGGCACATTCCCCTGTCTTTGCAGATATGTTTTCCCTCCCCCAGCCTCCCTCGGACACTCTGCCTGTCGTTCACCTCGTAGACTCCGTGCAAGATCTACGGCACGTCTTCAGAGCATTATTCCCTTCAAAGAAGACCACGTAAGCGCGCTGACGTCTGGAAACGCTTCTTTGCCTACATAAAATCTCCAGGTTCCTCCGCCTCGGCACTGGGCTTCCTCCGTTTCATCAAGTCTCCGCGTACGCACGCCTCGGTCACAAGTACCAGATAGACAGCCTACTCTCCCAGGCGCTCGATTACCTCAAGGAGACGCACCCAACATACCTGGAAAGGTGGCGGAACAGCTTTAACAGCGTCTACACGACATGGAGGTCGACCAGGGATCTCCGTTGGGATGCAGCGTACGCCATCGGAGTTGTGAATATTGCTCGTCTGACGAGGTGTGATGTCATACTACCATCCGCTCTCCTCGTTTGTTGCGCGCTCGAGGAAGAGCTGGTCCAGGGCTTCAAGCGTGAAGACGGCACTCAAGAGACTCTAAGCCCGGATGACTTCATGCTCTGCCATCTAGCAAGAGGCAAGCTGTTCGAACATTCAGCGGGCCTGTTGGTGAACGTCTGCAAACCATTCACACACGCCAGTTGCAAGACTCGGAAGAAGTGCCAGCGAGAACACATTGCACTCGTACGAGACTTGCTGGAATGCAACACCATGACTATCATCCAGCCTATAGACAGTTTCAAGCCGTGGAAGTTTTGCGTCTCAGAAGTGGATAGCTATTGGACTATCTGTCGGCACTGTCGCAACAGTCTGAAGAGGGAATGGATACAATCACAGCAGTACAACTGGAACGAGCTCCCGAAAATCTTTCATGTTGAACTCGAACATTGGGGGACGGAAATCAAGATAGATAACATCGATGACGACGCAAGTACTCTAGTAATCACCCGCTGTCGTTTTACTTACATGCCTATACCACAGCTTACTTTACCCGAACAATCCGGCGAAGTGGACGATGACTAGCCACCGTGAAATTTAGAGCGTCGCTCTATCCTTATGGCTAAGGCCTAAGGGATTGAAGCTTGAAGGATGATGCGAGCAGAGTCACCGGGTTCCGTGGGTGGGTGGCTTGCTGAGAGGTGTGCTTGCTTTCGTTCCCCCTCGCTCTCTTTGTACTCATTCATGATATCTAGGCTGGTCTAGCGTTAGACTGGGATAGAGGAGTTCGATCGTTTATGAATAGGATGGATGGATCTAAACCTTGCACGTAATCCACGACATCCTATATGGATGCGTTTGGTTTCCAGCGTCGAAGTCGAATGCGTGAGGGTATGCATCAACCGCTCGATCGTGGCCCCCGCTCTTACACTCGGCATTATTTGATCTGCGCTAATAACATTGTGTAATGGACAGAAATAACCGCGGTCCCTTTACCGAGAAACGGCCACGACTAGTACCGACATCAAGACCAAGGCCGAGATTGAGACGGACAGCATAGAGATCCTAGCGCTTGTGTCTAGCTCGCTCGCCTCCCTGCTCGAGAAGCACAGCGCGAACTACTCAGACACCAAGCTGTGCGTTCACCCCCTTCTTTCCTGCTACCCCACGCCGCTGACACGGCGCGCATGCTTGGCGGATGCACGATAAGATACAACTTCGAGGCGAAGTCCGCCCTCGACGGCTTCACGCCCCAGGTGCGTGTCCCCCTACTGTGCGTAGCCCTCCTGCCTCCGACACAACGGTCTGGGATGTCGCGACGTAGGCCGCGGGGAACGCGCGCCCATCCTACACCACGGCGCTCCTCGATGAGAGGTACACCCGCAGCGGGCTGGTCGCAAAGAAAGTAAATGTCATCAAGAGGCGTGGGAGCGACATTGGCCGGTGGGTTTCTCGCCACGGCATCGAAGGTGGGTGTGCGCAGTGAACTCCACGTCTGGCGCCCACTTTTCTTCCAGCTGGGGCGGAAACAGTGCGCCTTCCCCCCCTCCCCTACCGTCGCGGCTGCTAAACGTTGTAATAGGCGACGAGGAGGACGCTGCACCCCGAGGCGTTCCAGCGGGCGCAGGCCGAGCTCGACCGCGTCGTCGGGCGCGCGTACCCCGACTTCGACGATCGCGGGAGCCTCCCGTATCTCGATTGCGTCATCGACGAGGTCCTCCGGCGTGTCTTCCTCTCGCGCGCCCCGTGTCGCGAGCGCGTCGTCGGTGGGTCCTGACAGGCGGCTCGTCCAACGCCAAGTGGCGGTGTCCCGTCTCCCCACTGTCCAGCTGGTGCGCGCTCCGTTTGCCGGGCGATCGTCCCCCATCCCTAGTTCAGTGGCGCGGTGGGCTGACGTCTACTCGTGTCTTTGCACGCCTCGTTTCTATGCCAGGTGTCATGCACAGGAGCACTCCCGCCGATGAATACCAGGGAAACCATGTCCTTGCATGCACCATACATGGTCATCCTCAACATCTGGTACGTACCTTCCCCCGAGCCCGCCAGCCACTGTGTGCCCCGGGCTAACCACTTCCCTCTCATCCCGTCCCTCTTTCCACCCCCACCGTCGCCACAGGCATATGACGCAAGACCCCGCGCTCTTCCCGCAGCCTCACGCCTTCCACCCAGAACGTTGGCTCGAGTCGGCGCGCGCATACGCAAGCGCCTCCTAGTCTTCGACTTCGACCGTCGCGTGTGGCCCGGGCTCGAATCCGCCGAGGGCAGCCCCTAGGCCGCCTCCGCGCGCGCTCTTTTGTTCTTCGACGTCACCCCCGCGCGTCAAGCATACTTCTGGGTTCGTCAGGTGGGTGCTGCCCCCCTCCTTCCCCTCCTCTCCTCCTTCCTCTCCCCCTTTTTGTGTACTGTGGTGGAGTTGGCACGGCTGACTGTTTGTGGGCAGATGACGCAGTGGGCCGAGACCGTCCGCGTGCTCGGTACGTCCGCGGGGCCGCGCGCCGACACATGCGACTGCCCTCATCGAGAAGGCACGGATGGCGCTCACACCGGCGTGAGCCGCGCGCAACCCCCGCGCTGTCTCCCTTACAGACTCTTCCAGTTCCGAGCCCTCGCGCGCCCGCGCTCAAGCTCAAGATCCAGCGCCAGTGGATGTCAGATTGAGTAGGCCGCGTGGGCACGGGTTTGTGTGGCGCCCAACGAGGGGGCGCACTCAGGCTACGCCGTTGTTCGTAATTTGCAGTTTCGGTGCACCGTGTGTATGCAAGCTGTACGGCAGTGTTTTTCTTAGATGCGTTTGGTCCATGCGTGCTGTCGGCCTGAGACATGGGGTGGTGATGGGTGTGCCGTCATTCAAGCTTCAAGCACAAGCGTGCCGGGGGCTGTAGTCGCAGCTTGTACGCCGGGAGAACTACGTGTGCGCTCGTAAGGATCGTTCTCCGGCAGCTGTAGCTCCACGAAGTGCGAGTTCTAATGCTGCCGCAACGTTGAATGCACGACGCTCCTTCCTGTGGGCGCGAATTCGAAGTTTGGAACTAGTTCATCGTTAGCGCATGAGACGCGCAGGAGGCCCCGGGAACCGCACCTTCCTCCGCCCTCTTCAGTCTCAGAATACTGCTGTTTCTTGTCTAGGCATACTCTAGGGCGCGAACGACGCACGGCGGACTGCCGCCCTCGGGATATGATAACGGATGCCGTAGCGCGCGTCTGTTGCAGTCAGACGACCGAGCGAATTCGTCTCGAGCTTTGGCGGCAGCAGGAGACGCTACAGAGCTGCGCGCCCGGACCACACCCTGAGAACCTCGTCATATCACCGTACTCGAACCCGTCGCGTAACTCGTTCGTTATCTGTCTCGATCTCAGAACGTCGCGGGGATCCCGATGCCCGCTTCCCCACCCCGAAAGAGATTGCGGCCGGAGGTAGACGCAGACAAGGACGATGTCGAGCGGGACTGCGAGTTCTGGTTTGAAGATGGCACAGTCACGTTGATTGTGTCTAACGTCGAGTTCCGCGTCTACAAGGGCACCCTCGTCGAGCACTCTCCCGTGCTCGCCGACATGTTCTCCCTACCTCAACCGAACGGGGCGGGACATGAGCACCCAGTCGTGCACCTCCCGGACTCGCCTCACGCCTGGAGGCACGTCCTCCGTGTCCTCTTCCCCCGCTCCTCCACCCCGTACGTCTCGCTCATAGCCCTCCGCGCCCCCTATTGATTCTCCCCCCCCAGCATCCTCCGCCTCGAGCCGTGGCAGCCGACCTACGCCCAGATCTCCGCGTACGTCCGCCTCGGGCACAAATACCAGATCCTCGAGCCCCTCCTCCTCCCCGCCCTCGCCTTCCTCCGCGCCCACTACGCCCGCGACTACGCCACCTGGTACGTCCACGCGTACGCCCCTGAGCCGTGGCGCGACTGTCGCTACGCCATCGGCGTCGTTAACCTCGCCCGCCTCGCCGCCCCTATCTACCCCACCGTGCTCGCCGTCCTCCCCGCCGCGATGGCCGTGTGCGCGACCCTTGGGCCCTCGGGCGTGCTTGACGGCCTCGCGGGAGACGAGGACGGCACGGTGGAGCACCTCGCGGAGGACGACGCGCGCCGCGTGCTCGACGCGATCCCGCGCTTGATGCTCGCGACCGCCTCAGGCGTGCTGCGTGCGTTCGCGCCGTGCCCCGCGCCCGTTGGGTGCGCGCGCCTAGGGACGGGCGGGTGCGGGGCAGGCGTGCGGACGCTGTTGTGCACATATGCGCGCGACCCGCGGCTGGTCGCGGGGGTGCACCCGTTCTGGGACTGGGAAATGTACTTTGACGCCGACTTCGGCGTCGGCAGCGCGGGCGCGGGTACGGGAGAGGGCGCAGGGATCTGCGAGGCGTGTCGGGAGGTGTTGAAGGAGCGGCTGCTCGCGGAGCAGAAAGCGACGTGGAATCGGCTGCTGGAGATGTTTGGGAGGGGTGGGGAGAGCCTGCTGAGGCCGATCTCAAGTGATTTCGAAGTCTCGGGCTGCTGCTGCGTTAACTTGAGAGTTTGAATGGTACGTATGTACATATAATCTTGACCCCGTCCTATCTGGCGCCATTTCCTGTGCATTTGCAGGTCACGCCAATGGCGCTACTAGTCCTCGTCTGAAGTATCCGATATCTAGGCGGAGGTGTTAGTGCAAGGCCACGTAACTTAAGTGTCAACACGACATGGCATACATCATCTGGGATGCTATCTTCAGTGAAGGTTTGTCCCCAGCCGGGCACTTTGATGCCGAGTGTATCCGGGAGTGCATTCCATGCATATTGTTGATCTCTACAGAACTGTCCCTTGAGGACGTTGCGGCAACTTCTGCAAAGTTTCTCATTAAAGCCTTGATTTGAGATATACGACCACTTCCAGAAGGGGTCTATGGCGGCGACGAGATGAGAATGAGACTGAAGCCCCATCACGATTGGTAGACCACTCATCCAATCTTGACACTCCCGTCTCGTCTCACATGACGGCAGGTCGCTTGCCATGAGCATCAAGAGGCACCTCCCCGTAGACGCGACCATAAGCTCGGGAATAGCTGTGTAGCAGCGAACAAAGTCGTCCTCGTTTAGCTTTTTTCGTGTGCCGTCTTCGCGCTCGAACCCTTTGATTAAGTCTTGCCTTATGGTGCAACATACGAGAAACGCGGTTGGAAGGAGGGAGGTGCACTCTGTAAGGCGGGCGATGTTCACGACGCCTATAGCTGCCGCCGGACTCCACGGAAGTTTGTGAGTTTGGAAATTGGAAGGGAGATTTTTGTAGGACCACAACACTCGCTCTTACCATTGGTTGAGGTCGGTCACAAAAATGGACTTCAGGCAGGTGAGCGCCTCGTCTACAAAGTGGTCCATTTGGTACTTGTGCCCGAGCCGTGCAAACGCAGAAATTTGATGGAAGGAAGGCGAAGCATCCTCGTCCAAGGGTGGGGGGTGCAGAAACCTGAGGAAGAACATTGAGTCCCGCACGGCTATAAGGGTGGGCTGATGGCACGGAGAGACGCACTTTTCGTGGCGAGAAGGCATCAATGCTCGTAAGATGTGCCGAAAGTCTTCCGCAGAGTCATCAAGGCGCACCACATGGACGGGAGGCCCACCTGTACCGCACGGCTCGGGGGGTACGGGCTGGGGCAGGGAGAACATGTCTGCGAAAACGGGCGAGTGCGCCGCTAGCACACCTTTGAAGACTCTAAACTCCGTGCCTCGAGCAATGAGGGATACATTGCCGTCTTCAAACCAGAACGTTTTGTCTTTCTTCCACTCCGTTTCTTGGACAACGTTTGTGATGAGGGCCACGGGGGCGCCACCTTCGCCGTCTATTTCGACTCGGGCGCGTTTTCTTGCACCTTGGGAGGACATTCACGGAGAGCACAAAGAGGCGAGGGGTAGAATCACAGATATGGGAGGGTAGGAGCGGTCTCAGCAGACTGCGTACCTAGAAACACGGGGGAGAGAGGGACTCCGAGCCGACTTGAAGACGCAAACCCAGCTAGGGCTGCAAACTGGCAGTGACTATCAAGCCGTTATGGACGCGTTACGTCACGCGTTAGTCACCCTCCCCTCGAGGTCGAAGGTGCAGCGGTATTTTCATCTGCATCTTCCAGAAGACGTACTCTTGAGGCTTGAGGGTACATTTTATGGAGAAGGCTGTTGGACCACGGCCTAGGAGAATGGAAATTAGAGGGAACTGAGCCCAGCCAGAAAAAGGTCCATGAGGAACTCTGAGGAAGCGCCCCAACCGGAAGGTGGCCCTCCAAGCCACGTGGACCGCACCCTGAGATGGCCTCTGACGAACGAGGCGGCTACGACTTGGCCTCATCTGCTTCCGACCTCCTGCTCTCGTGTCCTTTGGCCCTCTTCAGCATCCTCGCACACAATGTCGAAGCGCGCACGCATCGAGCTTGACGAAGACCTGCCCATAGCGGCTTCCTTGGCAGCTACTCCGGGAAGCGAGTCGAGGACAGAGTGGAAGAAGGATGACGAGTTCTGGTTCGCGGACGGAACGATCTCGCTCGTTGCCTCTGGTGTAGAGTTCAGGGTTTACAAGGGTATTCTCGAGATGCACTCCCCCGTATTTGCAGATATGTTCTCCCTCCCCCAACCTCACGCGGATGCTTGCCCGGTCCGAGTCGTCCATCTCGTAGACTCCGCAAAAGATCTGCGTCATGCCTTGAGAGCATTGTTCCCTTCAAAGCAGACTAGGTAGGCGCACTCATACTGTGAGATGCTCTATTTCTTACAAAATATCTCTAGGTTTCTCTACCCCGTCACCGATCCCCCCTCGTTTCATCAAGTCTCCGCTTATGCACGTCTCGGTCACAAATACCAGATAGACAGCCTGCTCACCCAGGCGCTCGAATATCTCCAAAAGGCCCACCCAGCTGACTTGGGCGGATGGCAGAAGAGCTTTGAAAATGTCTATACTCAGGACCCGGACGGGGAGGACAGCCGTTGGAGTCTGGCGTACGCTATCGGGGTCGTGAATATTGCTCGTCTGACTGGGTGCGAGGTCATATTACCGACCGCTTTCCTCGTCTGTTGCTCGCTCGATGAAAATTTGGTCCATGGTTTCAAGCGCGAAGACGGTACACAAGAGACTCTGAGTCTGCAAGACGTTGGGCTCTGTCTTCGCGCTGCCCGTTCGTTGCCAGAAGACGGTGCAGAGATGTGGACAGACATCAGCGAACCACGACATTTGTCCTCCAACTGCAAGACTACGAAGAGGTGTCGAGAAGAACACATTCAATTCTTAGGGATCGCATGGGACTGTGTCACCATATCTGTCATCCAACCCATGGAATACTATAAGCCGTGGAGCTGCCACTTCGCAGATATATGCCCCTATTGGGACCTCTGCAAGTATTGCCGCAACTTTCTGAAAAGCAAATGGGTCACCGGACAGCTGAACAGCTGGAAAAGGCTTCCGAAACTTTTCAAAGTCGATATCGAGCATTGGGGGAGGGAGATCTATGAAGATTTGACCAATGAGGACGCGAGTATCTCAGTATTCAATCTCTATTGCTTTACTTATGTCTCTATACTACAGCTTAAACCACACGAAATATAATACTGATGATGCTGTCCGTTATAACCTATCAAGTGTCCTTCAAACTGGGATCGCCGGGAGATGGAACTTGGGAGATGAGAATAGGGCTACTGCCATCCGTGCAGCTTGAAAGGTCTCCCGCATTAGCTCATTAGTTCACATATGCTCTCCTTAGAATAATAATCGTTCATAATAAGCATGCTAGGTGGAATAGAGAAGTGTGGTGACCATTGACGAGTAGGATAGAGTGGATCTACCTGCGAAACTAAGCTTTGTACACAACATACGTGATATGAGCGAGTTTGCCTTCCAAGGATTCTCCCTCGTCGCGCGGGCATGTACGCATCAACTACTCGCCGTTTACCCTCACTCTCCCATTCTGAATCTCACATTCAGACCTATATTTCTCTTTGAGATTTCTTCGCTTCCATGCCGCGGCGGAACACATGTTTACGCTCACTAATGCCCCTGCTGCTAGGATTCTCGCGTCTTCAAATAGCACATCGGCTCCTCGGACTGGGGTATCGAGGACATTTCTGCACAGTCGATCGAGGATGCTGAATACAAGTCAAACGTCTAATCGGCCATGCCCTCGTAAGGAGATTCTCCACCAGTGACGAAGGTGAGCGGCGGAGTGCCAGCGTACCACCAGCCGCCACTTCGGAAGCCCGAAAATAGCCGGCCCCCACTCACGCCATCGACGCCATCACAGAGAGTACCCGCCTGGCTCGGTGCGACGTCGTCCTCGCGTCCCCCACTGTGCTTATCGCTTACTCTCTCGTGGTGCAGCTCTTCCGTGGTTCCGAGCAAGAAGTCTGCCCACGGAAGACTCTCGACACGGAGAACACCCTGTAATGCCACGGCGGCAAGATTTGGCTGGTGGAAGTCACGGTATGGCGAGGTCTGTTCAAGATGCCCGCACTCGCCAGGTCCAGCGACCAAGAGGCCCTAGAGTTGCGAGCTCGTGTTCACGCTATGCTTCTGGGAGCAAGTTGAATACGCGTGCTCTCGCCCATGCTGTGTAACGAGACGCAATGTCTGTCGTCATGATCTGTCACTGATACATCCCATACATCTCCCGGCCGCAGTATATGACCGTGTGTCGCTCTCAAGTGATTGCGCTCCGTACCAAATATCTACAAGTATTCTCCCATTCAGACTCTGGTTGCGCTCGGCAGTGAGCATGCCTTTTCCTTCAGACTTCCGTAGATACTCTTTCTCTTTGATCAAGACCCAATTGAAGGGAGCAAACAGGCCAATCAGTCTAGCTCGCAGTTGTCTATCCTTGGTAACATACACACCTTGATGAAATGGGGCATCACAGCTGTGCTCTAGACACTAGTGACCATTCATAGGAGCGCATCCCTGGCCATAGGATCCTCCGTTGCTACTGCCGATAGGAGGTCATTCCATAGAGCTGTTTTCGCCTGTTTCTCCCGATTTGTGATACCATCACGGCAAAGGGTACAAAGCTGCCTGACTTGCGTGGTCCATGGAGAGTAATCCTCCACGTTCATTGAAGGCCATCCGCAGGGCAACTTGACACACTCGGCGATGACCGCCGGAAGATGACGGGCAAGTATGCTTACTCCGTTGGGAAAACCCCCCCGTCCGTCTGTGCACCGACGGGCGCAAGCTGCTGTGGGCATGCTGTCCGCGAGTATGGATAGCGAAGCACGCGACAGTATGGGCTTCAACCTGCAGCAGGTGATGAAGTCCGCTTCTGAGAGACGCTCGACTTCCCCGTCGCTATAACAGAATCCCTCGGCTAGGGCGGAGACCTCCAGCCCGGCACATAGAATGAGAGCCGAAGGGACGAGGGAGGTTTCTCCGGTCAAGCGTCCTATGTTGACGACGCCGATGGCATGTCTCGCAGAAAAGCTATTTGGAACGTATGGCCAGCCCGGTGTGCGAATTTTGACGGAGGTCACGTCAAAATATTCCCGCAGGTAGTTCATCATAGAGGTGTATAGATTCTTTATTTGGTACTTATGTCCTAGGCGCAGGTATGCAGAAGTTCGCTCAAAGGGCACTCCTGAGTGCCCTTCTCTTGAGGACCTAGAAGCTCGCGGGAATGAGGATGTGTCCATGAGGAGGGAATATGTAATACACACTTCAATTTGGTCCCGCCTCTCATACACCAGTCAAAAAGGTGACGCCAGTCCCTCGCGGAGTCCGATAGGCGTACCACAGGAAATAATGTCTTCGCCTCCACTGCCCCAGGGTCCGTGTGAGAAAATGCTTCCTGAGGAGCAGACGAACAGAGGGAAAACATTGCACGGAGGACAGAGGAATGCCGCTCTAGGATTCCTTTGTAGACGCGAAACTCGACATCTTGCACAAGAAGGATGACGGAACCGTCGTCGAACCAATAGCGAGGATCCCTCTGGGCAGTATCTGGGCTTCCCTCGGCGCACGTACTGGACGGTGTGGTCTGCGTGCCACAGTCGGAGAGCTCCGAATGATCCTTTGACACCTCTTCGACAGAGCTGGGTGGTGGAGAACCGCTGTTTTGAAGGGGGTTTATAGCCGTATTGGTAGATGCCTTCACCAGAGCGATGTCGAGCCATAAGTCAACAAGAGACGTTAGTCAACCATCTCCACCATCGACTCACAGTCAAAGAGCTGTTGGAGAGAGCCTGGGAGGTGTCAACATAATAAGGGGGCATTGTTGACCCAGTAGGCAGTGGCACGAAATGTGAGAGGAGCACGCTACGGAAGCAGGCTGAGGGATGAGAAAGCTCCCCCAACATCGATACATATACCCCGGATTGAGCTGCAGCACCATGGAAAGCTGAAACCAAGCAAGGCCGCCGGAGATACTAGTATTACCGCAGCAGACTGCAGGCCCCTGGCAGTGCCTCAATACTACCGCAGCAACTCGAAGATTCTGAGTGACAGGCATGAAAATGATTGATTCCGAGAGAGATATGACCAAACTTGCTCGGCCTTCTAGATCTAGACGGTAAGGAGGCACGACTCGGAGCGCGCGACGCGAAGTGGCGCGCTACGTCACAGTCACGTGCCCCAGGGTCACTGGCAGAGGGCTTTCGGCAGGCGCCGGGACTCGGGAGACGTAGCGCTGGCTTATTGTCTTGCCAGAGTGGACGAGTGTTCTGACGTCGAAGCCGTCGACGGCCTCGCGCCCCTCCCTAGTTCTCATCGCGCGGCGTCTTAGCGTATATCTCGGACGCGCAACACAAAAAGGCAGCGCGCGGTGCTCCCGTGCTTATTGTCTTCGCCCCCAGGCCCGGTGAGAACCACGCACGACATTGCTCCAGCCAGGTAGCCTTCCTGCCTCAATATGGCAGCCACGCCGCTCATCTCTTTTGTTCTCCAGGTCACGCTTCATCACGCTAGTTGTCTCGAAAGACGATCTATGGGCGCCGCGCCAGCCGCTCGCCCCCGCCCCCCGCCTCGGACCCCGCTTCGTCCGTTCCGACCACAGGCCAGGGGCGAAAATGAATCGACATAAAGGATGTCTGCATACTGTGCCGCCATCTCAGCTTCATCTCCTCCAGAGACCTCCCTGTTAGTGCTCGACGCACCTACTCCAAGTCCCTCCCAACTCTCCACGACCGTGCCCGCTGTACCGCTTGCTCTCCGAGTCTCCATCGTCCCCATCCGATCTTATCGTCATCAACATGTTCTCCACCTCGAGCAAGAAGTCCCGCGCCCACGGCCGTGACGCCCCCTCCCGCCAGGCATCCACCTCCACCGTTGCCTCCGCCGAGGACCAGGCCGCCGCCCTCGCGATGCTCCAATACCAGGAGGCCCTCATTCGCGACTTTTGGAGCGGCTCCGCTGCGGGCCGCCTTCCGCCGCCACCCCAGCCCGCGCCCTCGCGCAAGTCCAACGCGTCGCCCGCGAACTCCACCAACTCCTCCGAGATCTCGCTCGACGCCACGGCGAGCAAGAAGACCAAGTGGGGCAGCGCGCTCAAGGACCGCGACCCCGCGCGTGCGCGCAGCTCGCGCGACAGCTCCCCGGAGCAGGAGCCCAAGTCGCTCTCGAAGCGCATGTTCACGTTCGGCTTTCGTGAGTGTCTACCCCGCGCCGTCCTCCCCCTTCTCCTCTTATCGCGCCTCCCCCGTCTCTTCCCTCCTCGCGGACATCGTGGCTGACACGCGTCCGTGATTGAGGCTCTTAGTGTGCCCGCTCCTGTGGCTCGTCGGCGCGGTATTCCTATTTCGACCGCCCGCGCCGCGCGCCTTCCTTGCCGCGCTCCCCCTACATTCTCCGGACGAGTGCGAGCGGCGCGTCGCGGCGTACCGCGCTGTGGAGGAGAAGTGGTCGAAGCGCTGCCTCTGGGCGTGGGTCCTCTTCGTGTGCGTCGTGGTCGTGGTCGTTCCCGGCGCGGTCATGGCGGGCAGGCGCGCGTGACCCTGTATGGGCAGGCTTTCTCTGACCACGGATTCGGACTCTTGCACGGTGCGCACCCTTCGTGGCCTTCTCTCTCCGCCGCCGGCGCTGACTCAGCTGTGCAGGGCCGGTCCCGCCTGTACCATACAGTGGCTGTAGCATACCCTACCCGCCTCGCACACGCTCTCTACACTCGGCGACACCGCGATTAAAACCCTGCCCTTCCGACATCTGTGTATCCTAACAGGGCCCTAATGACCTTTGTTCTTTGTTACGTCCTCATGTTGTACTCCATCGACTCAGTTCATCCTCACCCCATGTAGTTTAGCGTAACGATTAGGGGAACCTTCGGCCTCGCCGACATCACTCCTTTGATACTTCGTATCGCCTCATGTACCAGTAGTCCCGCTCTTCCCCAGGCATCATGTATCGTCGTAATGTTATGATCATTATAGAACCATCCATACACGCAGTAAGATTCCGAATTCGTCGCGCGCGCCCAAGCTGTTCGATTGCGCCCCTGTCCGCCCGAGAGCACGGGGTTCGACTCGAGGCGGACCGAGCATCCCTGCACACATGCGATGTGGCGCGGGGCATCGTCACGAAGCGCCCCCGACTGAGCTACAGCCAGCACCGCACTCGCGCTTCCATTGTGGGAACGCGCCACCCTCTACTCAACGCCCTGCTTCGAATCTCGGCTCTGCACGATGCGACCATCTCACGTCACGAACAGCGCCGGCTTCGCTGTGCGCGCGAGACGCGCTCCTGGCCCTTCGGAGTGCGTCCGTGGCCACCTCTCGCGTCCGACCGGCGGAGCGCGATCTCAACGCCCCGCAGCTTATCGACGTCCACCCACGAGGCCGCGGTCGCGCCACCGCTCGAGGCGGACGTGGAGTGCGCTAGGCTGCAACGTCAGCCACACAATCGCTCTTTGTCCGCACGGCGGCGAAGGGTCCAGGGCGTGCGCCCGCGACGCGTCCGGATATTTCGCCCAGAACGGCTAGGGGCCACCACGGCGGCGCGGACGTGAAGTGTTTTGTGTGCTGGCAACGAGGGGGCCCGCGCAACGTGTCTAATCTAAAGTAAGCGCATTTGTGAGCAGGCCCGAGCGGGGGCGCGGTGGCGAGGCATGACATACGCACATGCTAGTACGAATTCGCCGGGCGCGAGGTCGGACAAGGCCCGAAGGGAGGCACGCGCGGGGCGTATGTTCCTGATACACGTTCCTGCGCCGCGTGTTGGCGTGCCACGACGCAAACTCCGGGCTTCGAGGACGCCTTTGAGGGTGCCTCTGCGGCCCAAACTCCGGAGACGCGCTTCCATCCGCTAGCCGGGCAGCGAGTCAAACGCGCGCATCAGCCGGGGGCCTATGTCCGCTGTGGTGGACCTACACCGAAAGCCCTTTGTGCCCGCGCTCCCACTGGCTGCGCTTGGGCGTCCCGTATCATTTGTGGGTGCACGCGCCGAGCGTGTTGCGCCTATTTCCAAGTTCGCCGCGTCGGAGTAGAGATAGACGAAAGGCGCTAGCCCACCGGTCCTGCTACGCGCGGTGGTGGCGGCAGCCCCCGGGGCCCACTCCCTCGAGTTGTCCGATCGAGAAGCACGTCAAGGGAGGTTCGCGATGGCGACTGGGCATTGACGTCGGCGTGGACCAACTGTCGGCCCTCGACGCGGTCCTCGGCCGCCCACGGCGTTTGCACCAAACTCGTCTGTATGAATTGGCGGATCAGCACAGCGCGCGGCGGGCCTCGGGCGGCGCGCTTCCCGTCGTGTCATCGTTACATACCTCCAGCCATGTGCCGACGACCGCGGTGGCCCAAATGTTCTCAGGTGGCGCGGCGCGCTGGGCGGCGGGCACGCTGAGAGGGCTCGCAGCGCGCCCGCGCAACCTAATCACCGGCACGGCGCGAGTGTCACCGGCGGCGACAAAGGACGCGCGCTGTCAGGCCTCGGCGTGCGGCCTCTCGCGCGCGCGCCGCGGCGGGGCGGTACTGCTCTTGGAGATACGCGCGGCGCGCCTTTGTGTATTGGAAGTGGAAGCCGGGCGCACCATGTCGCGTGTCTGAAGTTTATATATGCTCGCGGGTCTCCCGTTGCTTCATCCAGACACGGCTGGGCACTCGCGACCGCTTCGCTTCTTCCTCCTTCCTTCTATTTCTCACCTGGCGGCTTATTGTCCGCGCTCGCCGCACGTTCTCGACCGGTTTCGTTCCTGAGTGAGGTTAGAGACGTCTCAAAAGCGACGGAGCGCGCCTGGCGTACTTGAACACGCACCAACCTTCCCTCGATCCTGTCCTTCCGCATCCGCGCCCACTTTCGAACGCACACAAACACCAGCGCGTCGCGGCAGAAATGTGCGAACACGAGCTGTGGGTCCACATTTGCTTCTCCCCAGGAGCGGATACGGGAATGCTGAACGCGCTCGCGTGACGTCGTCTAGCATCGGAGACTGGTACCGCGGATGCCAGGTTAGCCGCCATGCTCCTTGACACCAGCGCACGAGGCTGACTCCTACCTCTTCAGCACTTCCACGGACGCTACTACTCTGGGGAGCGCGTTGACTGCGGCTCCAAAACGTGTAAGACGAGCAGCGCGCACGCCCACCCGCCCACGGTGTCCTGTCGATGCATCGCTGTGAGTGATGTCTCCATTCTTCTCTATCCGTCCTTCTCACCAACATTGCCCCAGGTTGCGAAAGATAAGACGAAGGTGCAGAACATGATCCAGGCGAAGCACCCAGATTGCAAATGAGGCGGAGATCCAACATAACGCCCATTGCGCGCTACAATTGAGTCGGCGCTCCGTTCGGGAACGGACGCCGACTGGAACCGACGTCATCACCGGTTCGCTTGAGCTTGTTTCTCGCCCCCCACATCCATCCGGCCGCGGAATACTGTAAACATGTCGTTATAATGCTGTTGTAATTTTTGGGCTATACTATCATCTCTCTATTACGCACATTCAACGTTCACACCCCACCGCGAGCGCATATTCAACACCGCCCAGCCTTTTTCGGTGGCAGCCGGTGTGCTGCAACATGCGTTTAAGGACCTGTACGCTCGCTTTTGGGTCTACTAGCTCCTTTTGTAGGAGGCTCAGTAAGCAACCGCCATCATTTCAAGCGCTGCTGCATAGCAAGTTGACTAACCTCCCCCTGTCAGACATCCCCGCGTGAGTCCCTCACGCAGCCCTTCAGGGAGGCCCCTTAAGAACTCTTCAGTCGAGCAGGCTTGCGACGCCTTTGGACTGCGGTGTCAATATCACTGCTCCGGAACTAAAAACGGCTAACATGACACGAAATGCTATGAGCAGCACACCACCAAGTCGACCAACTTCCGGTTGTTTCGGACGGGCTATGCGCTGACACAAAGCGCCGATTCATCATGTGTGCCTCAAGCACTGCTAGATGGGATGTAAGGTACCCTTTTATGATGTCCATGGCTTGCCGGAATCCGCTAATAATGGGAGTTTTGACAGAAGGCTACGCTCGAGCTCCGGCATCCTGTTTCATGAAGCTACAGAAATAGAGCACGCTACTCAGGTCGCCCCACGTACGCCGGCTCCGCAGGAATGATCGAGGATACGTATACCCTCAATACCACCGGCGGGAGCTGCGGCCGACCCTCTGTGCCATATAAAAGGGCGCAATTCTGGCCGGGTTTGCCAACTTCTCAACCAACCTTTCAACTTGCTCACCAATCTCAATACAACCACCACCGTACATCATGTCCAACGTCAACCTCCTCATTCTTCCCGACTGGGTCCAGCAGAACATCCAGCAGATCTACACTGCGAAGACGCCTCAGGACTTTGACACAGCTTTCGAGGCCTTCATTGCGACGAACGCGCGGATCCAGTTCAACGGCAAGCACATCTCGCGCGAGCAGTACAAGACCACGATCCGTGGCGAGATATTCGATGAGGCCGGCGCGTCCGTCACCTTCAACAGCGTAGTCTCTGTGCAAGACCCCAACTCCGAGCTGGTGCGTCATCTTTCCTATCCGATCTCGCCATCATTCCTCTAAGGTGACCCTGATGCGGTGCTCGATTGTAATGATGTGTTCCATACAGACTGGCGCCGTCGGCCTCTTCTTCACGGCCGAGCTGTTCCACAAGTTCCTTGTCTTCGGTGCCGAGCAAGCGAACACCGTCAGCTCCTCACTGAACGTCGAGTACGTCCTCCGTCGACCTTTAGCTCGCGTACATTCACTGATGCTGTGCTTAATAGGGTCGTCGAGGAGCCTTCCGCTAACCCCAACGTTGGCGACCATCGCCGCGTGTCGGTCCTCAGCGAGGTTTTGACCGATAAACCGAACCCGATTCTTCCCCCCACTCCGCTCAAGGCCTGATCTACTTTCTCGAGAGACCTCTCGGTAGTCAGTACAAGATGTGTAATGTCAGGAGCTACCGAATATTGTATAGTATTGTTGATCATCACGAAGCCGAGGTTATGAATAGTGTTGAAACTCCCTTCGCTCCTCGTTATACTCAGATGACGAAGGCTCGTTCTTCATCAACCTAGTGAAATTGGTATTCTGTGAACATGGAAGTTGTAAGAAATCTACTTCCAGCAATATTTCATGATACGCGAGGCACATAATCGACCGCAAGCTGCATAGTCACTCGAGCCCAGGGAGTGTCATCTTGATTCTCGAAGAGTCGGTCTTCGTGTTCACACTTCGAGGTGGCGTCACGTGCCTTTACTCTACCGGCCGCTGCCGCCGTCTTCTAGTACCCTCCCGAACTCGATAAGGCTTGGGCCCAAACATAGTTCATTATAATTCGCTGTATACACGACGGGTGCTTGCTTTCTGGCAGCATGGATGGTTGGGGTTGTTCAAGGGACGTTTACTGAGTAGTAGTGTCATGGAGCGTGATGCTTATGGAATGAAAACTCAGTGACTTTGTCGACTACGATTAAGGAAGAACTGTTACGGAGATGTATGAGTACTACCTCTGAAGGAAGAGCATAATAGACACTTACACGAGAACATGGGGGCCTCGACGGGTTCAGAGAGGACCTGGATCCTCAGGCGAAGAAAAAACGTACGTCCGGACTGACGCCCAGGTCGCTCTAGATGGTCACTTATGTACGTTCAGTCGCACGTAGGTTGCTCCGCACATACCGACGGGTGCCCGCTGACCGGGATCACCGCCAACTACGTTGGGCGTGCACCGCGACTCACAATTGTATTCCCATGTCACGGGGTCATCAAGCTTCGCTGTGAAAGCCGTCCGTGCATGTCGGAACGGCGCCTCGACGCCCGCGGACTGAGCAAAGGCCCGAAGCAGAGTTCGCTGTAAGTTCATCAGACAACGTTGACGAGAAGACTTTGAGTTCAATAGATCTACTAGGAGCTACCTTCTCGAAGTCCGCGTTCTCGATCGCCAGGTCCGGATGGGCGCCGAGTCGTTGTTCTTCTGCGACTCGAGGCATGGAGTTCTCATAGATAAGTCATGATGATGTGGCCACCGACGTCGAGCACCGCGCGGTTTCTCGCAGAGAACGGACTCAGCGAGACGTTGCTCGGCTACTAGAGCGGATATAAGTGTGCGCTGCGCAGGTGATTTTCACCGAAACGGGTATTCCGCACCTTGATCTACCCAGCCCCCGCCCGCGGGTTCTCAGGACTCTCGGCATCAAACTCTCTGTCTCCGAGCGTCAGGTCAGCGGGGAAGGGCAGTGAGAGAGGAAGTTCCAGGGACTCACGACGTTGGCGATAGTGTCACTGCTCCTCATGCTCCCTTGATGAAAGACGATGGGGAAACAATCCAGGGTACTGCCAAGGAAAAAGTGGTCAGCGCAATCGCTCCTTATCACCGTTCACAATAAGTTGAGTAGGTTGCTATTAGGTGCGGCCTATTTGGGTCGGTTACGGCGTCAGAAGAGAAGAGAATCACCTTTAATCGACAAGAAGAGCGCTGGTGTACAGCCACGTCGAGCTGTTGTAAGCAATCCACGATAGACGATAGGTTGCTTTCGCCGATGAGTGCCACGAAGCCTGTCGCCGGGCTACGTGCCTCCGAGTAAGTACACAGCACTCACACTCACCACGGCGCTCAGAGAAGAAAGGAAGTTTCCGCATGAGGCCCACATGATGATGATGAGACCTGGCTCTATCAGAGATGCGCTGAAAAGAGGATAGTTGGCAGACAGCCGTTTCACAGGGGATGCCATCCGGTGAAAGACCGCTCGATGGCGGAGGACGGACATAGAAGCAACGGCGTACAGTGTCCGGAGTCAGCTGGTTCGGAGATGACGTTTCCAGGTACTCACGCTATGTAAGGGCCATACCTGTGTCGTGCATCGCTCATCGCCCCTCAAGATAAGTGCATTCCACTCACACACAGAGCATAAAGGTCTCCGGTGCTGTCCTTTTCTGGTAAGCCATAAAACTATGCGTCGGCCGTATGAGCTTTCGGACGGCATTCCTAACCCACCCCCAACAAGAAACAGTATGTCAGAATACACTCCGCTGAAGACGGACACGGAGCACGAGAACGACGAAACTCACCTAAACACCAACGAGGAACTTGCCGACCGCGAACCATCTCCGCGGAAGCCGAGTAACGAGGCCCTTGTGTGGGGCCTCGTGGCCACGACTCTGCTCGTCGTCAACGTCCTTGCGTGGGCTTACGGGGCCCATCGGCTGAGCGCCATCTTTCATGTCCTCCAAGATGCTTTAGACACCACGGACACGCGTTCTTTGCCGAGGCCGGACACTAGGAATGGGCTGGAGAAACTCTTGTAAGGTGGGGAAGGAGCGAGGCACACGACGTACAGTGACTGGTTGAAGTAGGAAACTTCAACGACGGAGTAATGGATGTAATCGAAGCAATTTTCTGCCAGTAAAACTTATCAGCGTCAATGTGCATGAGGTGGGGTCGCTGCTTCCGCACCGATTGGGCTATTTCTCGGAGATAGAGTTCAACTCTGTAGACGCAAGCCAGTGCGCTTCTGATCCAATATACTCGGAACGATAGAGAATTCGGGCCGCCGCAGGCACTGGGGCCTCGAGGTGCCTGTACGGCGACCTTCTATCTATACATTCAATCTATCAGAGTACGTGTCACCGAATATGTGAGAGCCGTTCCGTGAGCGGAGAAGATGCCTGATACGACTATCCGTCAGCACGAATATCCCCGCGGGAGCTGTTAAGGAGGGCGCATACATACATATATAAAGCAGCACCTCGTCCACCAAAAGACACACCACACCCAACCCCAGTGTCCAGCCTCTCCCTACCGAGCAACCCCTTGCCTAGCAATGCGCTTCACTCTCTTCTTCGCCCAATTCGCCCTCGTGTTGGCCGTTCTGGGAGCGCCGGTCAATGAGGCTCGGGGCCCCGTCGAAAACAAAGGTGGGTGCTGAAGCCGTTTGCTCGAGTGACGCATGTCAGGCTTTGGTACCCTACAAAGTCGAGATATTATGGTCTAGGGTAAGCTGACACGCGCTAACTGCAGTCGCCCTTGGGCCGGGAACCGATGCGATATTCTACGCCAACCACGTAGAGCGGGAGGTCGCTAAGGCATGTACCTCGAGATGTCCTAGAAAAATCTGGTTAATTGTGGCATCTTGTGGCAGTTGTGAAGCTATTTCGACGTACCAGTTCCAGCGGCTGCCGGCGGCGCTATGGCGTTGTTGCTGCCATCAGGGTGTAGCAAGAAGTGTTATGGACCCAAGTATTACTTATGCTGCTATGTTGTATCATTATGGTCAAATTCCAGGTGATTGTCGTATTCCGTGAACATCTGAGGCTGGTTCAAGAGTCAGTGGTGGGCCGTCCTGGCCCAGCTGTGGCAACTCGGCCGACCGCTCCCGAAAATGATACCCGACCTGGTGTGCTTATGTAATAAGTTTCCCCTTGCCTCTTTTGGGCCCAACACCCGCACGCACGAACGCCGGTCAATCGTCTTCCTTTCGGTGCTGGTATCTCACATATCCCCGGTTACCTCGGTATGCTCTACGCGAACACGGATCCACTGCTCAACTGCGCCTCAATGCGCTTGGGTGCGCGACATGCCCAAACACGTCGCCCAGCGCTGCAATCGGCGTCATAAATCCGTCACCATGTGTAGCGCTGCTCGGCGGAAAGTGCGTATATGAGAGCCTCACCTTTCCATATACAGCGCTGACGATACATATTACAGAATATTTACCACTTGATACCCCGCAGAGGGCACAGGTGATATCACGCTTGGAGCTGTTGATTGACAGCTGGTGTCCGGACGCTCCAGCTTTTTTGGAGGACTCTCCAATTTCGCGTTGGTCCTCCGTCCTCAGCGGGGCCATGGGATACTGCGCGTTGTAGGATGTAAGGGTATAAAAGGACCCCTACCCTCTGGCCTTCAATCGCACAGAACCCTCCTACACCCGCCATAGCCACATCCACCAGCCAACCAACCGCCTTTACACTCCCACATCACAGAGCTAAACACCATGACCGAACTTCCCCCCTTCCCCCGCCTCCCCGCCTGGACGCAGCAGGGAGTGCGCTCTTTGTACACTGCCAAGTCCCCGCAAGAGTTCGACACCGCGTTCGATGCGTTCGTCGCGCCCGATGCGCGGATCCACCTGAACGGCAAGCAGCTCTCGCGCGAGCAGTACAAGCAGAGGCTGCGCGGAGAGACGAGCGGGGAGACGGGCGCAAACGTCACGTTCGGGCACATCGTCTCCGTCCCCGAGTCCGGGTCCGACATGGTGAGCATTGGTCAACTCACACGCTGAACTAAAGCGCGATACTAACACAGTGGTGATGATAGGTTGGCGCGGTCGGCGTATCCTTCGCGGCCGAGTTATTCCACAAGTTCGTGGTTTTCGGTGAACGCCAGGCCAATACGGTCCATTCTTCGCTTAACATCGAGTGCGTCGTACTCTCCCTGCTTGTGCGTTAGTGCTTAGTTTGATCCATGCTTGCAGGGTCGTGGCGAAACGCCCCTCGACTGTTGATGACGCCCGTCGCGTGATGGTGCTCAACGAAGTCCAGACGGACAGGGCCGACAAGATCATCCCGCCCACTACGGACGGAGCTTAGAGGCCCTTCTCGGAGAAGCAGAGGACCCGCCTCGCGTTGTAAGATACGTCTCAGCACAGAGTCGTTGACATTGGCGAAATTTTCTTCTGCACGACATCTGTGCGCCCCATGTATGATATTTTGTTGTAAATAGCGTCATCGTCGTCTATAACTATTCCAGAGTGTGTGTACATGTGTGTGTTCGTGTCTCAGATGGGTCCTGAGCGCAGAACACTTGGCTCGTGAACCGATGAATGGGAGACGTTGATGCGAGACGCTTCCCAATCATCATGGGCGCTACAAAGGTTTCTCCTCCACCCTCATCATATACAACCGCGCCTCCCATACACCCCCGCCTGGACTGCCTCTCTCCGAGACCCTAGTGCCGGAAAGGTAACCCAAGAGCCTGACAGAGGAAGCTTTCGTGAACTGTGGTCCAGCCATTCCGTAAATGTCAAGGAATGCCGCGCAAGTCTGCGTCGATCGGGTTTTTGTGCGTGGCGCGCCGGTGTATTCTGCGTGAGTAGATGGTGCACGTCTATATGGAGGAAGGGAAGACAAGAAAACGGTGCGTTAGAAGGACCTAGAAGGCCCTGGTGGATGGAAGCACAAGGAGCTGTAAGCCGCATATCAAATTCTTGTTGGCGTTTTGTAAACGTTGCTCGGCCAGGAGTCCGAAGATGCTGACCATCTTCCGTTCCCTAACCGATGAGGTTTGGAACTCATTCTGCATCCTGAGGATCATTCTGCTCAATAAAAGGGGCCGTTCACAGAAAATGCACCACCCAGGTAAGTCTAAGTTTCCAACAGATACCGTCGTCTTACTGTTGCGCGCAGGGTGATGGCACATGTGGGCGCACCGAGCGTTCTCTCAAAACAGGAAATACAGTGGCATTAGAACGTGGAATACTACCCGAATATGGCTCTTGTGGACAGCCTCCGGCGGGGGGAGACGGAAGAGCAGATGAAGACCGTAAACCTTAAATAGCCAATTCGCACACGGATATCGAGGCCGCAGCCACCGACGTGCCCCTCACCTGGTAACGCCCATCTCAAGGTCTGCCTGCCCTCCTCTGCCTTCATCGCTCGCTGACAGTATGCGTTCCCCTTCCCTCTAGCATCCTTGAAGGTGAGCTCAGTACTGTCAGTAACATTCGTCGCTCACCTACCCCATGTTGGCGCTCCTCAGGGGTAGGGCGCTTGCTTGGTCGCGTCCAGGCGGTGACACGTATATCCTCAATTTTTGGACAGTTTCGTCTCCAGAACATGGACACAGGATATCCGTCGGAAGATGTTGGACCTCTTTCCGTCCCTCCTACGAAAGATCGAGAGTTTTGGTTCGAAGATGGAACGATCGTCCTCATCGTGCAAGACACCGAGTTTCGCGTCTACAAGGGTCTCCTCACAGAGCATTCTCCTATATTCAAAGATATGTTCTCAATGCCTCAGCCATCCTCCACTACAGGCAGAGGAGATCACGTGGAATCGTGTCCCACAGTACAACTTTCTTACGATTCATCGAGAGATTGGAGACACGTACTACGCCTTTACATGCCCAGGCGAGATACCAGGTTCGCTTCCTCTTTCGTTTAGCATCGCGTTCATCTATCTCACGTCCAACAGCTTTCTCGATCAGGCGCCACCGTCACCCTCCTTTGAAGCCATCTCTGCATACATCCGTCTCTCGCACAAGTATCAGATGACACAGCTCTACCGGCGCGCGATGGACCACCTCAAGCGGCACTACACCGACAACCTCCACGACTGGCTGGAGCACGGCCTGCACGCGCCCGCAGACGACTGGGCGCTCACGCACGCGATCGGCGTGGTCAACCTCGCGCGACTCACGAACGAGACCACGCTCCTCCCGACCGCGCTCTGGATGTGCTGCCGGCTCGGCCCCGAGCTCCTCGCGGGGTTCGCGTACAGCGACGGCGCGCGCGAGACGCTCAGCGCGGACGACCTCGCGCTCTGCTGGGCCGCGCGCCCGCGCCTCGTGCAGGCGACGCTCTCCACCTTCCTCCGCATCTTCCCCGCGCCGAGCCCGGAGAGCTGCGAGCGCGGGCCGGACGCGGACGAGGGCTGCCGCCGCTTCGCGCAGGGGTTCGTGAACAAGCTGCGGAACAAGCCCGGGATCTTCACGCTCCCGGACCCGTTCATCGGGTACATCAGCATGGATGGGCCGTCGGGGAAGAGGCTGTGCGAGGGGTGCAGGGAGGCGGTGAGGACGACGTCGTTGAGACTGTATTATGAGGTTTGGAAGGAATTGCCAGCGCTGGTTGGCGTGGAGGTGCCCGGGTGGGGAGAGGACCAATGGTGAGTGTGTTCGATGGACTTCGACTACCGTGTACTAATAACTTCAGCACAGAGTACCTTTGCCATGCGCGACGGAAGTCATGTTTACACCTAAACCCAATCCTTGAACTACGCGTGTTCACTTCCTTCGGCGCTTCGCCGAGTCCGAGTTTGGCGACCGCTTCACGATACGGCCTGTTTCCGCCTCTCGCATCGATACACGTGTATTCGGTGTGATCCAGCAATCCACCATCATTCATACGTTCTGTCGTTCAGCTCTCAATCAGCTCCCAACAGCCCTCTCCTGATTGCAGTTAGCATCCAACGAGAGCCGCGTCAAACACGGAGTAGTAGGCATAACACTGGTAAGTAACTCGGGATTCAATCTGAATGGTCCACCTTTCATCTAGAATCGTGCAGATGTCAGGTGTATCATCGCGCTCGTCCTTGACAGATATGAGTGTGGAATCCAAGGAGAATGGTGCCGGAGCCGACAGTACCCCACCAATAACTCATGGCTCGGGTCTGCCCTCGAAGCCACGCAAGAGAGACGAGACATTCTGGTACGACGATGGGACCATCACCTTGGTCGTCCGAGACACGGAGTTTCGCGTGTACAAGGGCATACTCGCCGAGCACTCTCCGGTGTTTGAAGGCATGTTTTCGCTCCCCCAAGGACCGTCGACATCGACCTCCAATGAGCATTCGAGCAAGATGGTCGACGATGATTCGCGCCGCGATATAGTTCATTTACAAGACTCGCCTCGAGATTGGCGCCATGTACTGCACGTGTACATGGTCCGCAAGGATGCGTTGAGGTTAGTAATCAATCCCGTCCATTTACTTAATCTCAACTGTGTTCCACAGGCTGCTCGAGCAGAAACCTTTCTCCCCTTCTGCCGAAGCGATTATCGCTTACGTTCGTTTGGGCCACAAATATCAGTTCACGGAGCTCTACGAGCTTGCAATGACCCGCCTCAAATCGCACTTCGTCACCGATCTGCCGCACTGGCGCAAGATCAAGACATGGATGCCGCCAGGCTTCGACCTCATCCACGCTGTGGCGGTAGTAAACATCGCTCGCATGACCGAGGAGTACGCGCTCCTACCGATCGCGTTGTTAATCTGTTGCCGCGTCAGTGATGACGCGATCGACGGCCTCGAGTATACCGATGGCGAAGAAGAAACATTGTCCAACGACGACATCGCACTGTGCTTAGGCGCCCACCCGAAACTCATGAAAGTCACCATGGAAACTTTCATGAGGACTCTCTTCCCCGTAGTTTCGGATAACTGCTCGCGATCTAGAGAAGCCTACAACGCATGCGTACAAACCGCACTGAAAATCTGCAACCTCCTTCCCGAGAAGGCATCTTTGGTGGCGCGCCCTAATCCCGTCATCCTCTGCGGCTCAGAATTCAGGGATGAGATCAGCGCGCTTTGCTCAGCCTGCAAAGAAAATATTCTTACACGCCAGAGAAAGCTCAGCGAAAAAGGTTGGAAGGCGCTCCCTCGTATCTTCGAGCTTGAAGACGAATTACCAACCTGGGGAAAGGAGGCTGAGGGCTCGTAAGTCGTACTACTTTCTAGTTGCAGTGCCCCTCTGACATCCGCACTCCCACAGGAGGTAAATTATGGAGGTGCATTTCGAATTTGGTAGTTGAACGTTATTTCACTTCACGGAGAAATGTGTAGTACACGGTGGTAGCGGACAAATTGAATTAGTAGTGATGCAGGGCGGGACTGCTCAGTGCGCGTGCACTTACTTTAGGCGCTTCCGATATTGAGTTCGAGGACCGCTGCAGGAATTTGCCCCCGTCTCCCACGTCGATACACATGCATGCAGCACTTGGCGTGCTGCGGTAGCATACCACCATTTATATACTGTGTCACTAAACTCTCCGTTAGTCCCCAACGATCATCCCCTGACGGCGGCCCAGGTTGGCATCAAAGTCACCAAGAGCTGCGTCTACCTCGTCTAAGCACAGAGCAGTGGGCATAATCCCAGTAAGTAACTCACGATTCAATCTGTATGGGCGACCTTTCATCGACAATCGTGCAGATGTCAAGCGTTTCATCGAGTCCGACTATGGCCGATATGGATGTGCAACCCGAGGAGAATGGAGCCAGAGCCGAGAGTACTTCATGGACAACTTGTGATGCTGGTCTGTTCTCAACGCTATTCGAGAGAGATGAAACATTCTGGTACGATGACGGGACCATCACTTTGGTCGTCCGGGACATGGAGTTTCGCGTATACAAGGGCATACTCGCCGAGCACTCCCCAATGTTCAAAGACATGTTCTTGCTCCCCCAAGGACCGCCGACACCTGCATCAAGTGAGCATTTGAAGAAGGTCGCCAACGGTGATATGCGCGGCAACGTAGTCCATTTACAAGACTCGCCTCGAGATTGGCGCCATGTGCTGCACGTGTACATGCTTCGCAACGATGCGCTGAGGTCAGCTATCAACTTTGTCCATCTACGCAATCATCTCAACCATGTTCCACAGGCTGCTCGAGCAGACGCCTTTCTCCCCTTCTGCAGAAGCGATTCTTGCATACGTTCGCTTAGGACACAAGTATCAGTTCTCGCAGCTCTACAACCTTGCAATGGCCTTCCTCAAATCACACTTCGTCACTGATTTCACACGCTGGAGCAAGATCAGGACATGGGTACCGCAAGGTTTCCGTCACATTCACGCCGTGGCAATAGTAAACATTGCTCGCATGACCAAAGAGTATACACTCCTGCCGACTGCGTTGTTAATTTGTTGTCGTACCAGTGACAAAATCGATTGCCTTGAGTATACCGACGGGGAAACGGAAACATTGTCGAAAGACGATATGGAGCTATGCTTCAACGCCCACCAGAAACTGATGACGGCCACCATGGAAACTTTTATGGGAACTCTCTTCCCTGTGGTTTCTGACAACTGCACGCGGTGGAGCGAAACCCACAATGCATGCGTACAGACCGCACTCAAAATTTGCAACCTCCTCCCCGAAAGCGCCGTGACGTCTTTGGTGGCACGCCCTAACCCCGTTATCCTCGGGGCCTCACAGTTCGGGAACGAGATCAACGCGCTTTGCCCAGCCTGCAAGGAAAACATTCTTAAACGCCAGAAAAGACTCTGTGAAAGGGGCTGGAATGCGCTCCCTCGTATTTTCGAGCTTGAAGACAAGCTACCATTCTGGGGGAAAGAAGTTGGGGACTCGTAAGTCACGCTACCTTCCGACTACCATCAACCCAATCTAACAACAAGTTGAACCACATCCTCAGGACATGACTTCCTGAACGTCAATTCTGAATCTCGAAGTTGAACAACGTTTCACGTCTTGGAGAAGCGTGTAGTGCACAGCGTAGTACCTAACGGACATTGAGCTTCACAATGGAAAATAGTTAGTTAGATCAACGTGACCTACGTGTCCAAAGGCATCTTCTCCGACATTTCAAAGATCCGTTCTACCTCTCAGGACGACGAGGTACCGTTGTATGTAGCCGATGAGGAACAAACATCCACCGTGGTCGAGTAGGCTCGCAAAATGTGGCTTCACAACGCTAACCTTTAGTCACTTAGTGACATCCCTAGGGAGCACTGCCGCGCATTGCTGCTCTGTTTGACGAGGGTCGTCAGTAGAGTTAGACGTATGATTCATAGTTACGTGTGTGTTATGCTGTCTATCTTTTCGGTTTGAGATACAACGCCGGGGAAGTTTAAGGAATCGAATCGATCCGTATGATGCGACTATTTATAGTGGCGCTAAGCTGCGAATGTAGTCGTGGGAAAGTGAGGGAGACTAGTGGGGACGTCGCCGACACCAACGGAACTCAGCATCCGACCTTCTTCCCTAAAGCCGACATTCGCTTCACGTACATTCTTGCCCAATGCACCCAAAACTCAAGTTATCACAATGCTGGTGTCTCGTTACTCGACCTTGAAGCTTGTGGTCGTTTAATCCGGAGGATTTGGCTTGAGGAGGGCTCACATCGCCGATGCTCGACATAGACGTACGTATACTCGTCAACTGTCTAAACATATGGCTCACCTCTTGCATAGACTCTAGGCACCATCGTCCAAGCTGTGAATGCGGTGCTTGAGATAGTCCGCGCTGATGAGCACGCCGAATGCGCGCTCGCCGGTCAACATTGCTGGCCCCGCGAGTGCCCTGGCGGTGTTGCACATAGCGCGCCCGTGCCTGCGCCCGCGCCGCAGCTTCGTCAAGGGGCGCCCACCGGGACCGATAGAGGGAAACCCCCGAGCCCGACGGAAGCTGGCGGGTAGGCCCTAGGGTGGTCAGGCAGAGCTCTGGTCGCTTGGTGAGTCATCGACGTCGTCTTTCTCGGACATTCTGGCCGTGGATTCTCTGCGTGGGTTGGCTCCGGGCTCGGTGAAGGCGGGCCGTCACTATATGACCAGGCGTGCTCCCTTCACCAGAAGGGTCGTGCTCCGATGACGCATTCACCAAGCCCAGAGCCGCCCAGCTAGCTGCTTAAATCGAGGCGCAGCCCGGCTGTGGGGAGGTCCGGACAGAGTTTGAACCTCCGTTTGCTATATTGTTCAAGCTCTACATCATGGTCGCCGATTGCGTCGGGCCTCGTCGGCGCTGCTGTAGTGCTGTTGGACGTGCGTCTTTGGCATGTTTACGTCGATGATGCGTGTCGGAGTGTTCGAGTGTCTACCGCGACACTAATCGCAAGCAGACACGGAGGTGAACGGTGTGTGTGAACACTTGTTCTATATAGCCTATTGTTGAAGACGGTCTCCAGACTGTTGTCTCGGCAATAGGGCGATATACGTAGCCCTTGGGCGTTGCTCGAAACTGTGCGATCGGCATTCTGGCGGCTGCCGTACACCACCGCACATACGATGAGGTTCTCTACAAACAGCGTATCACCGGGCACCAGGATACCCGGCGTCAGGATGTTAGCCGGGTACATTGGAGTTTACTCCGACATGGAGCGGACCCACAGAGGCAACGCGCTACTGGTTGTCGTAGTCAAAACCAGCGCGAAGTGTCTCTCAGTCGCCTGCCCGCGGGACCCCGTACAACTTACGTGACCGATCTGTCAGTTGGACACCACTTGCTGCGCTGGCCGTCGGCGCACTTATTACTCTCCATTCCACGGGAGCGTTTCATACACGTATTCGTCTACCTATGTCCGCATCTTCGCCTGCCCGGTGTTCGAGCTGACGTCTGGAGGATCTAGGGATAGCACTGACCGCCCGCCACAGCCGCTCGAAGCTCCGTTCTGGATGTACAAATGCTGAATCGTCGGACCCGACGCCGACGCCGTCCGCCATGTCCGTCCTCTGCGCATATAAACGTGCACCCTCGCTCGTCCTCCGCCCCCACAAGATCCTCCCCAGCCCCGCGCTCGCACACCACCGACTCTTCCACTCCACCCCGCACCGCCGCGTTAACACCATGTCTGTCAACATCGTCCTCCCCGACCTGCCCAACTTCGTGCAGGGGCGCATCACCGCGCTCTACACCGCCAAGACGCCCGCGGAGTTCGACAGCGCGTTCGACGCGTTCGTGGCGGAGGACGCGCGCATCACGCTCAACGGCAAACACATCTCGCGCGCGAACTACAAGAAGACGATCATGGGCGAGATCGCCAACGACGTGTCCGCCGACGTCCAGTTCCAGGGCGTCGTCTCCGTCCCTGCCGACACCACCGGCAAGGACCTCAACGCTATTGGGGTGAGTCGGGCTTCCCCACACGTCCTACACGAACATCCGAGAAACTGATCTGGCCTCATATAGTCCGGCACCGTCGGTGCGTTCTTCAAGGCCATTGTTGACGGAAAGCTCTTCGTACTCGGCCAGCGCCAGTCGAACACCGTCAACTCTTCGCTCAACGTTGTGTACGTCCTCTCCCCCTCTCCTACGTGTGTCTCACTAAGGCTCTGCGACGTTTTAGGATCGCGAAGGACCCGTCTCTCCATCACCACCAGATCGGTTTCGGTGGCGGTTTTGACGCACGTCGCGCGATGGTGCTTGACGACGTCCTCACCGACGTGCAGAACCCGATCACCCTGCCGCACCCGCCGACTGCGCCTACCGCCAGCTCTTGATTTACCACGCTATGGACTCCATATGTTTGTACAATAGGACAGTGTGCTTGTAATCCATGGACGGTGTTGATAACAACGCCCTTTGATATACTATGACGTCATCATGACGATGTGTAGAGGGCCAATCACTATGCGATGCAAGGTCGACTCAGGATAGCGTTCCATAAGTAGCCAAACTCTCGATCCATGGCCCGAGAGTGCCAGTTGAAAGTTGAGGGTGCGGTTGCTCAAGCTCGACTCGGTGATCATGAAGGACTGGTTCTAGATAATGTAATTGAAAGTATAGGGTCGTGGGGATCATCGATAGCTATAGATAGCTGGAGGAGATACAAGCACAACAACAGAGAGCGCAGGGAGGAGGTAGTACAGGAGTAATAGTGGCACTAAGGTGAGGTGTACGGAGGAGCGAGCGAGAATCAAGCCAGTATCCTGGCGAGCGGCGCCCTATGTGAGACGCGGCTCACTAAGCAATGTACATGTACATACCCGATAGTCGTATGGTGCGTGTGTGGGCGAGCGAGAAAGGAGTGTTCGTGGAGTACAATGGGCGTACGAGATGGTGTGCGCGGGATGTAGGCGTCGATGGGGGATGGTGTTTAGTACACGGTAAGAGGGGCGAACTTGATGGAGAGAACGTGCGGGAAGGCCACGAAGCTTGCGCAGAGCAGGAAGGCGACGAACGATATCAGTAATAACGATAGGCGGGCGTGCGGTTGAGAAGGAAGGGAGAACAACTTGATCGCCGGATCCACCTTCCGAGCCTTCGCCGGGGCGCTCGATGCGGCGATGGCTGGGGAGATGGGTGCGGTCGATGCGGGTGCAGTGGGCTCGTCGGCGGCGGGGACCGAGCGCTCGTACACAGGGACGACGATCTCGGGCTTGTTCGAGACGTCTTGGCCACGGAAGTACCCTATGACAGAACGTGTCAGACGTGATGAGCGCGTGGGGGAAAATGTTCCCATTCGGGCTTACGGGGGCTGTAGTAGTACCAGACGACCGTGCCCTGCGTGTACTGCTCGATAGCCGTATTGTATCGCGCTAGCTCGGCGTCGACCTCGGCGCCGAAGCTAGGCAGCTGTGCCTTGTATCGTGCGTAGTCGGCCACACGCTGCGCGAGCATGTCAGTGAGAACGTCTACCGCGGTCTGGAGGTCGCAGTCGCGCTCGATCATGATGCAAAACACGAGGTTCTGGAAGTCGCCGTCTGCCTGCTCTTTCTGAAACGAGGGTCAGCAGGGTTGTCAGCTGGGCGAGGGCGAGACCGCGGCTCACGTTAAACGAGCACAGGTCCTGTGGGCACGAGGGGTAAGCAGGCGGTCTAGCAACACAAGCGCGATGACGTACATTAGGCCAGGTCATAATGTCGATCACAGCCTTAGACATCTCCTGCAGAACGGGGTGGTCCCAGACATGTTCCGGGATCTGGAGGTCGAGCGAGTACTCCACCATCGCTGCACGCGCTAGGTCAGAGAGAGGACTTAGCGCACGATTAGCGCGCACCTTCGACAATCGGCCCGCCGATAGTACGGCGCCGAAGAATGATGAAATCCTCTACCGAAGGGATCTCGTCTGTTGCGCGGTTCCGGGCTTGCTCGACCTGAGAGTTCATCCAGCTTTCCACAGCACGGAAGAACCTGTGTAAGACCGAAACATGAGCGCTGAGCGACTACCGGTCACCTAGTGATAGCGTGGTGACAAATTCACCTATTGCAGGCGCCCGGACTGGCCGTGGACCTGAACCGCCTCCAGATACTGCAGGTCACGTTAACAAGGTACGCGTGATAAAAATGGGGAAGACGGAACGCACTCATGGAGCATCGCCGCGTACGAGAAGCTGGGTGCCGGTGCGTCCGGATTCCGGAGGACGTCCATGGAGATGTCCACGCCGACCTGGACGGCGTCTGGTTTGGACTGGAGGGCGCCCTCGTCCGAGAGGTCGTCGAACTGCCCGCGGAACGACGGACACGAGGCAAGAAAAAAGTGTCGGTCAGAGATCTAGACGCGGATACGAGGATCGGCAGCCGCTTACCGAGAATGCCCATAGGAAGAACGCGATACATGTCTCCAGATGAGTGACATCGGCGTCAGGAAAGCTCATCCCGGCGTACGAGTCGAAGCGATGTGCGAGGAACTTCTGCTTCTTCAGTCCATGGTACACATTGCGACTTATTCGCAGACATGTGTCAGAGTCGTGACATGGGGTGCGAGGAGCAGAATAGCTAAGCGCACCTGTCAAACCATTCAAACGTCGACCGCGCCGCCTCTGCCTCGTTCGGGTTCGTCTTGAACTCGAACACAGGTGCCGAAATTGCGGTAAGATCCTTGAGGCGGAAGTGGGTGGGGAATGGGCGAAGCTGCTCGACACTCATAGTGCTCAACGGAGCGAGGGGGTGGAGGTGTGGAGGCGAAGAAGTGGAGGTAGTAGGTGACCTGGCGGGTGCCCACCGAGCCAGAGCGTATTTGTACCTTGAAATAGCGGCCGATAGAACTGCGCGCCGCCTCCGTCTCCCTTCGGCGCGTCGGATCGGGCTGTGTGGCGCACACGGGGCGCAGACCTTGCCGCCGGAGGAGGGAAGGAGGACGCTAGCTGGTTCTGCAAGTCGGGCGTAGCGCCTCGAGGCGGCCGGCAAATCACTTTATCGGGGTGAAGTGCTCCAGATCTAGCATGGATCAAATACCGATATGATGTGGCAATACTGGTGAAGACGCATACGTACAGTGGTAGTCGAAAACGTGCGCGCGCACGCCGCAAGGCGCACTATGTGCCTCGGCAGGCGATCCAACGGTCGTCCGGAGGCCTCATTTTGATGGCCAAGGTGTGGCTCGGCTAGGCGGACGATTGCGCCGTGGGTCCTTGGTCGCCATTATCGATTAATAATGGTTACACAGGGACGGGCCGTGAACACTTGTTCTGGCTGGAGTACGGCATGCGCCAGGCCCCCGACGCCGACTTTTCGGAAGGTGTTGGGAGTCCGATTACGCGAATTACGGAGGATTCGCCCGCCGCGAGGACCAATCTACTCTTTTCTGGCCCATTTTGCAGGCAAGTGACCATCCCAATGTCGTGCCTGTGAAAAGGGTACGCCGCGTGGAGTCTAGTGAACCTCGCGCACAGCGGGTCCCCGATTCCAGGGATGCCGGAGTGTCAGGGACGCGGCGCATTCGCGTGCGCCTTAACTCGGATCGTGAGCACCACACAGATAGCCCTGCGACACGTATTCTCTTCTACCAGCTAAGAGTCCAGACTCCTGTGGCGTTTTCAGACGCAAGTCACTTAAGGTCCGCTCATGGAGGGGCTTACGAGACTACCTCTTCAGGCGCTTGAGCAGGACGTTTGTGGGTCCAACGGGAATGCATCCGTGAGAGTGTCCGCTCGACCACGGCGTCTTCTAGTGGACCGAAGCATATTGTCTCAGATCTCCCTAGACGATGGAGCACATTCGCTACGTTGAGTCGACTGGCGATGCCGTTACCGTTACCTCCGGCCGATCTGGAGACCCGTGTCAGCGGCTTAGGCGTTCTGCACGAGCGTGATGGGTTATTGCCCTCCTTAGACGCGGACTTACCTCGATAGGCTAGGAGGTCATCATCCAGGAGAGCGCAGTAGTAGCGGTCCGTGCTAGAAGTCGTAGGCACGTCATTGATAGCGCTGTATATGGGACACGTGACAGGATTAGCTATGCTCGACAGCCTTGGCGAGAGCCTCGAGCACCTACGGGCTCTGTGTTTCCACGTGAAGTATCACGCAACCGGTCTCCTAATGCCGACATTCAGCAACTACCTAACGCCGGTGAATTCGATGGCCCCGGAAGGTGTACGTACCTTCGTAACAATCGAAGCGACTAAGAACACCCCAATGTGGCACCGCGCCCCGTCGGCGGCGGAGGGGGTGCTGGAAGTGCGGTCCTCTAGAGGGCCCTACCAGGCGCGAAAGTGCTTCCAGCGCGAGGTCCATCACGGCCTCAGCCTATCCGTGCCCGTGAAAGGACTGGCTCTCTACACGCGCCCGCATGGGGCGCCCTCTATGGTCGCGCTCGATACGCTAAAACCCATTTGGGCAACGTGCAGCGCGCGAGTCCGCGCCTCATGTGGCCCCCTAGCGCTATGCTGGAATGAGCGCAGATAGCGCATGCCCACGAAGCGATAAAATTCTGTCCACCACCAGAGTCAAATCATGTATACAGGGTGGAGATCGAGCGCCTGGATGAGTGCAGCGTAAAACAGACCTGGAAGCGTTTCAAGTGGCGGCCCGGCCACATCGTTGCAGCGACGTCACCGGGGTTCGTGTTAACCAATCGTCGGGTGTTGTGCCTTGGACGAGGGTAGTGGAATTCCGAAATCGAGGGCATTACGTTCCGGAAGAGTCACTGATGACAGAGGAGGCTGACAAGAGGCCTGTATCTGCACATCGATACGATCAGTGCCCAAGTCGAGGCACACTCAAGGCAAGGATCACCCAGCTCGAAGCGTGGTTCGCACGTCCCGAGGTCACCGCGCCCAGTGGGCACCCTTGTTGCCGTACACCTTCTAGTGTCCGCCGCGTTCGCGGATCATGCTGTACGCCGTTCTTGAAGCTCCGCAACCTAGAGCTTGCCAAGTAAGGCTTGTGGAGCGAGTTTGCCCGTCGGGGGACGAGAGCAGGCGGACATAACGGGAGGTGGGAGCTCCAGTAGGGAGGTGTAGATAGCGCAGTAAGGGCCCTAAGCGGGGACTTGGTCTGTGGGGTTCACCCTTCTCCCTATGCATTGTGCTTACACTCAGCGTATTCCTTACACACGAAGTGCGATCGGAGACACAGCCTACCTAAAACCTTCGTGCCACCTGGCGGAAACGCGTTCAGCACGCCACCATGCGCCGCGAGCGAATCGCTGAACGCCATCGAAACTTCTGGGAAACTACTGCGCCGCTGACCATTCATCACGTTCCTCAGATGTCCACCAAGCCTCTCGCCCGGAGCGCCTCTCTGGGTCCGGGAAGCTACGCTAGGAGAATCGACGGTTCTGCGCGGGCGGATTGGGATTGGACCTGAGATATTCTGGTGCACTTGATGCAGCATTGAGTTCAAAGCAGGGTCGCTTGACAACGTACGCATTGCGAACTATGGCGGAGAAACGGGGCATATATTTTTTCGAAACCTAAGGGCATAGCCTGAACCCAAAACCGTCATGGGCACACGCACGAGACAAGGGCGGAACTCTATAGGAAAGCGTAGCCTTCAATCAAAACTGAGTCTAACCTGGGATGACGGGACGTCAGCCAACCCTGCCATGCAGACGCGGCACAACGCTATAGAAATGAGCTCACCATTCTAAGATAGCGGATACCAAGAACACTTTAGGTGCGATCCAGCGTTCAAACGTCCTCCCCGCGACTGCGCGCCTCCGCGAGGCTGAGCTCGATCGCAAATTTCAAGTCTTCGTCATCTTCATCGTCAACGTTGACGGGAGTGGGGGCCGGAGGACGCCTCGGCACGCCCGCGACTGCACCCGAGAGTTGCGTAGGGCTCCTGGAGGGCGATGCGCCGCCGCCGCCGACACGAGAGGGGGAGGGGACCCCGGACGAGTGTAGCGAGCGCAGAGGCGTGCTCCACGCGCTTCGCGCCGACTGCGGCGTCCCGGCCGCCGAGCTTCTAGCGCTCGAGTCTGACGCGGCGGACCCGGACGACGTGCGGCTAGCCGCGACAATGGGGAAGTGGCTCGCGTCGAGGACAGGGGGTGGAAGTCCGGCGCTCGAGCTGACGCTCCTGCTGGCGAGTGGACTGGCGCTAAAACCTGCTTCCGTCGGCTCCGGGCGCATGCGGGGGGAAACTTGCACCTTGTGATTCGAGGACGACGGCACGGTTCGCGGGAGGGAGCGACCGCCGTAGAAGACGCTCGGCTGTTCGCCCGACCCGGAAGAATGGGCGGAGAACGACGACGTTCTAGATGGCGCGGCGGAGGACGCCGCTGAGCCGAATGCATTGCTCGGGGTCGCCATCGGAGTAGAAGCCTCTTCAAAGTCCGGCATAAAGACCCCATCGTCTTCTCCATAAGCGTAGCGGCTTCGGCGAGCCTCCTCTTCATCACGGCTGAGCATTAAGACATATTCGAGGGCTTCGGCTTCACTGAGTCCGAGATGAGCGAGGGTAGACGTATGTTCTTTCTGCCGCCCGACCGCCCGCTTCGTGTACTTCCGTTCCTCTTCGAGCTCCTTGCATGATTCAGCGATGTCGCGGTACATCTCGATTTGTTCTGCGTTGGCGTTGCTCATGTCAGTGCGCGTACACACGATATTCGGGGGAGTTTGGTACTCACGCTGCCATTTCGGAACGGCATTGTTGCTCCGGCCGCTCCGGATGCGCACGATCTTGCCCTTGCCATTGGGTCGGCCTACCGGTCCGGCCTTCCACGCGAGGACCGTACTGCCCGCAGATACCACTAGTGCGTCGCCCTCGAGAATGATTTGGCTGACGCTATCCAAATCGCGACCAGCGAAAGGGCGCGCGACGGGAAATGAAATGGTGCGAAGTGGAACGAAAGTGAGAGCGTCCCAAGCCTTGATGGTACCACAAGACCCGGAGACCAACACGGTAGAGTTCCAAGCTAGTGCGGTGACAGCTCCGTCTTCATGCGCGGCAAAGCGACGGATGGCGCGAACACTCGCGAGGTTGGTTCCACCGGAGCCCGAGACTTGCGGCGATGGGGACGTCGGTGTTGCGTTCCAGGCGAAGATCGAGATATCGCCGAGCTGGTCACCCGTGATCACGAAGTCGTGTTCGTCTGGTCGAGTAGTCCAAACTGGAAAGGTCGCGCGGATAGACGCTGCGGACTCTTCGCCAAAAACGATGTGGTCGAACACATTCGTTGCCGCGTTCCAAGAGTAGCGATGGAAAACAGGGCTGGAATGGTAGATCGTGAGTAAAGACGCTCCTTCACCCTCAGGGGCGATGCAGATGTCCATGAGCTCGGGTAAGGGGGGTTCGTGAGACGACGAGTCGGATGTGTCCAAGGGAGGAGTCGGCGCAGGAAGACGATGTTCCTGGGGTTCTAGGGCGAGGGCACCATTGCTGTCGGCGGACGAGAACGAAAAACCAGTCCAGGTGAGGACGGTGCCGCTCCGAAGCCCGGCGACGACCACGCCATGCCGGGCGTCCATCGCGACCTTGACACATGCATCCCGCACGAGTGCTGGGCTGGAGGTCCACAAGCAGTTGATAGATGTATTGACCTCCCAAACCCGTACTTGGCCATCAGCACCGCCGCTCACGAACATGCCACCTTCAACGCCGGCCGCCCACGCAACACACTCCACAGTGCCCGCATGGCTGTTTCCGGGACTGCAGCGCACCAGCCGAGCTAACGTGCGGTTTGGATCCATGGCGCGTGAGGCAGTAGTAACCGCAACTTCACCGTTGCGGAAGCCCCACAGAACCTTCGCGGTGCCGCCGTCAGAGGCGAGCGCTACGGAAGAGACGTGGGGGGAGAACTCGGCGTTCGGATTGCCGATACCGAGACCGTTGAGGGTACCAGAGGCATCGAGGTAACCGCGTAGGATCTTCCCGATGAGCGGGTGAGAACGTGAAACCACGCCGTACTGGAGTGATGCCGCGAGGAGGGTCGTGTTTGGCATGAGGTGCATCGCGGAGACGGCAGAATGGTGAGGAATATACGTGATGGATTGGTTGCCTGAAAGCTCCCATCGCCTGTAAGATATGGTCAGAACTAGAACGGATGGAGAGGATCACTTTATAAACGAATCATCAGGGGAATGCTGCGGCTCACTGCTAGCTAAACCTCCATGACGGGGGTGCTGAGTCCGTCAGCTAGCGCAAACTATGACAGTCCTCTTTCTCTCCGTGATGTAACGGGCGCCTCCCCAACTTTATTCAACAGCATAAGCCAACCAGTGCACTCGAGTATACAGCTGACCGCCCAACAGAATCAAGACAGAAGATCCGGCCTCGATTGCCGGCCTCACTGTAGAAGCAAGGCCTAGAGGCGCTGCTGCCAGCCGCCGTATAAAACGCCTGACTGTGTGCGCCCACACGAGCAAAAACTTTCCCCCATACCCAAACGATGATGACGTACCGTCGCAAATTGTAGCGCAAAATGAACTCCTTCCTCCAAGACCCGGCCTCTCTCCTGAGTATCAGGGTCTTGCTCCCTGAGCCACCATGCAGATCGCTCTCCGGCGTTATCCCAAGGTATTGGTAAGCAAACGCCCTCCGCCAAGTGTGGTCATCGGCTACGTGGGCGGAGAGTTGCTTGCACGTCTGCGCAAGAGCGAAGAGGTCCGGGGGGTCGAGGGATGACGTGATATGGGTGAGTGATTCCGACGGGAGGTTGGGCAGAACGTCTTGCGCTCCGCTTGCAGCTTGAGTGTTCGGAACGTCTCCATGTTGGGATGGGCTGAGTTTGGTTGTGCGGGGGCGTATGTAGGTGTTGTCCTTTCTGGGGTAAGCTTCTATGGGGCTACTAGGCATAAAATAGAGCGAGGGGGACAGGTGGAGGGTGTTCGCAGAGCGTGTCCGCGATGGTGGTGGTCGAGGGTCAAGTTGCGATCTCGCTCGATTTGGTTGCCGCGGCCGAACCGCTCGCGGCTCCGACGTCCCCCTGAGAGTCATCGATGCGCTCGACGTCCTCGACCATAGTCACGGACGCCAGGAAATATAACGGAGTCCATGTATGCGCTGACGTTTCAAGGCAGCAACATTTTAGGGGATCTTAATGTCGCGTCTCTGCCAGGGTGGCCCCCCCTATTCTCACTTCGCCTGTTGTCCATTTTACATGGCGCGCGCACCGATGACCGCAAGCTAGTCGGACCATGGCCAGGGAGGGTACGGACCTCCGAATGTGATTTGCGCGGGTCATCGCGGCGAGGGGAGGAGTGTCAGAATATCTAGGGCTTCCAGTATCGTACAATCCATTCCTTTGAGATTTATACAATCCGCCTGTCCGTCATCGCTCGTACAATACAGCCAGTACCCGCAACCTCCGTCAACTACGAAGCCTAATGAGACAGTGAGATGGTGCATGACGAACTGGCAACATACCTTCTCGTGCCAACCCAACAAGACGCTACCACTGACATCCCCCCATCCTGGAAGTGCCATCCCTTTGTAGAGGTACTTCATCAGCGTGTCTTGCGCGTCTGTGGATAGTGACTTCACAATGGCCGGAATGTCTGTCGACTTGGTGCTGTTGAGTATGGATACAAGGGTTTGCAGGTTAAGATTCTACGAGAGATATCACTACGCGAGTCCATAGTGTTACCATTGCACGGACGTACCTTGGCTTCCTCCACAGTCGGGCCATACGGTGCACTTTCAAGCACCAGTGTCAACGCGCCAACAAAGTCGTTCCTATGTACTGGCATTCAGACGTGTCCTCGTTCCCAAACGGTTCACGTACTTGGATAGGGAGCCTCGCACAGCAGCCGCGTTCTGTTTGACGTCGTTCAGGGCTTGGGAGGGATCTCGAGGATCCGTGTCGTACAGCTCGCCGTCAAGCAAAACGTCCTCCTCATACTGATCAATGTCGATCTTCCGGAAGTTCGTATCCATGGTTGTGGCGAAGAGAATGGGGTATAGAAGTGTACGCGGCGTAGGGTGCAGGGGTGGCGGACACCAAGTGATCGCTGCGGGGGGCGAGGAATAGTAGCTGGTTCGGTTCTCCGAGTTGGTTCATCTGCTAATTGAACCAAGGGAGAGCATCGGGCCGGCTCCCGGAACTTATGCAAGGAAAACCGATGATAAGAGCGCTTTCCGCCTTTACTATCCCCCACTTCCTCCCATAGTCCCTTGCTTGGGGCCGTATACAGTACCGCATATCTGTAGATCCCTCCACATTGCGTGTGCTCCACGAGCCTTCCTAGCCCTCAAACAAGAGAGAAACCATGAGGTAAGTGACCCTCGTGGCACCATGCCTAGCTGCCATGCTGAGACTCGGGGCTGTTCCAGGTCAAGGACACACGTACAACATGAGGAAGCCCTAAGATCCCTCATGCGCGTCGCAGAACACTCGACACGCGCGACGGGCTACCCGAGCTCCCGACTATGACACTGCCCCGGCGCCCTCATGCCTCAATTCCCCGCCTCGATCTTCGCCGTGCCTCACCTTCCCCGTATGATCAATGTCACCTCCTCCAAACGAGCGTAGCAGTTCATTTAATCTGCCGCCCTGCTTTCATCCACCTGACTCAGCGTGCTCTGGGCGAGGCATGCCCATCGCCCCGAATTTGCCGACCACCGCACCGCTAGCGTACTTATATCCCTCAGAGTTGTCCGACAATCTCAACCCACTCATCTGAACACAAACACCCGCCATTACTGTACAGCTGTTTATCATCTCTTCCTCTCACATCCTTAGCTATGCTCAGCGCCTTCAAGATCAAGTCTCTTGACCTTGAGCCTATCCTCGCTCAATGGACAGACGCCCCACGATTCGCTGGCAACTCGAAGAAAGACCTCCCCGTCGACGAATGGCTGAAGGCCATCAAGACGGGATGTACCGAGCGCAAGATACCACGCGACTACTGGCACAAGGTTGGCCAACACTACCTCGCCGGTCAGGCGAAGTCGCGTTTCGACGAGGTGAAGCTTGTCATGAAGAACATGCACGGTGGCAAGTACCACTGGACATGGAAGAACTTCAAGGTCGCAGTGCGCCATCTCGGATGTGAGCTCTTGTCCTCTATCTTGGTTGTGATCTTGAACGATCTGTGACTGTGAGGCTGACTACGCGCTGGGTTCAGGGGACATCGATTCACAGAAGACGGAGGCGATCAAAGTGGAAAGTAAGCCTTCTGGGCTGTGGTGGATCGTCGGTCGCAGCAATAGCGACTCGAAAGAATCCACGCACGCCGAGCCAGCCACTCCTCCACGACCTCCTGTGAAGTCGCGGAACACCATTGACCTCGGCTCCACCATGAAAGCCCTTCCCGCAATCCCGATTCCAGTACCGAGGAGGTCTGCTACCATGGGCTCGATTGACAGCACTTCCTCTGCTTCCTCCTCCTTCTCCTCTTCCTCCGTCGCCTCGAGCGTTGGTTCCTTCTTCTCTTCCGCGAAGAGCACCCCCGCATCGACGCCGGCCCCATCCACTCATACGACTCCCGCGGGGACCCCTGGCAACAGTAAGTTCCTTCCCTTATGCGTCCTCGACTTCTCCGGCTCTCCCTCCCGTAATACAACCGACATCTAACGTGACCTGTGCCTTAGGTGTTACCACTGTCTCCCAAGTCCCTCTCTGGCTAGTCAATGCCTGCCAGTCGCTCGAGTTCCTCACCAACGAGCACCCAAAGGTGATGACTGCGCTCTCCGCCGTCCTCATCACCGTCGGCTCCCTCCCCGCACTACCTGGGGTTGCCGCAGGGGCCGGCGGCGCGTTCCTTGCTAGCAGCACCGCGCACGCGCTCGGCTCGATCGCCGTCGGGCTCGGGACGATGCTCCAGGCTCAGACGGAGGGCAAGGTGCAGGTCGTTCCGGGCGAGGAGAAGGCACGTGCATGAGGTCTCGTGCTTATGGTTCGGTCGTGGTATGGGCGCAGATGTCCTCGGGGCTGTACGATACGTCGAAGTTCGCGCACCGGATATTGAGCAGCTGATTCATACACGCGCTCAAAGATGTCGCTCATTTGTATAACAGTCATTTATACTCAATAACTATGTACCTGTATAGCAACCCTCGGAATGGGAGTGCCGCTAGATCGAGGTTTCGGGATCGTGCTTCGTCGGACGTGGAGTACCCCCTTCGGCCGTCCTCACCCTTCACCGTACTCATGTCGATCTTCACAGGCGGGGCCCATTTCATCTCCGTAGCTTCAAATGGAGAGGTAGATTGTACAGGTCACTGGGCTCTGGGCCCATAAATTACCCTACGCTGTAAACGCCAAGATCGCTGGACCCGGCAAGTGGCCCCGTGGCATGGGCTATGATACATACAGTGCGTCCTATCTTACACCTTCTCCTCTCCGCGCTCCTGCCGTCACGCCACTCAGTGGCCGTGACCATGACCCTGGTGTCGTTCATGTGCGGACTTGAGTGCGCGCCCGACTACATACGCGGCCTCCCCAATCGCGGCAACCGCAGCGCTGCCCCCAGCTGCAACGCTCCCCACTGCGACAAGCGCAGTCGCGATCGCCGTCAGCACGTCAGGATTCTCGTCTGCCACGACCGCGATCGCCTCCATAGCGGCGATGAGCCAGAGCGGAACCTGGGCGGAGACGCGTGCCAGCGCCGAGGGCGCGGGCTGCGGCGCGGCGGGCCGCAGGAAGGGCAGGGCGGGCAACGTAAAAAGGGAGCCTTGGCGGGCAGGTGCGGGACGAGAGACATCCTTCTTCTCCTTTTCGTCCTTCTTATCGTCCTTACGCTTTTCGTCTTTCTTCTCAGTCTTCTTGTCGTCCTTCTTATCCTTCTTCGGAGTGTCCTTCGGCTTTGGGACGGGCAGTATGGAGAAAGTAGGGGCTGGTCCAGCGGGCTTGGATGGGGTGCTTCCTTTGGTAAGCGTAGCTGCCCTCTTCAGCGGAGAGGAAGTGGGAGTCTTGCTGCCGCTGCTGTGACCAGACTTCGCAGGTGTAGCCGGAGGCGTAGACGGCGCTGTAGCCTCGACCGCGCCCTTCACCAGTTTCCACAGGCCCGACCCTTTGCTCTCGACATGCACTTCACGCGTCTTTTTCTCGTCAATGTTCCCTGACCACCCCCAATATCACAATCAGCATCCGCAAATAGACACTCTTGTTAATAAGGCGAGCAAGCCACTCACATCCCATATTCAACACGGCGGCCGAAAAGCTCTTCCAAGTCCACGCCCACTGCTCGCCGTGCAGCGCGCGCATGACCTTCTCGACCTCCGCGACGCGGCCGCGGGGCTTCTTGCCCATGAAATGCACGGCGATCGCGGGCCAGTGGGTGCGCGGGACCCTGCGTGCGCTGCAGGCCTGCTCGACAAGTGTAAGCCACGCCTCGACGCTGAGATCGTCCTTGCGCTTCGGCTTGCCCTTGAACTCGGGTACGGCGTGGTCAGGGGCAGACGTATCCCACGAGGCGAGCGTCGCCTCGAGGTCAAAGGGCCGAGCTCCGAAGGTGAGCGCGGAGAACATGGACATTGTTGACTTGGCGCTGCGAGACGTAGAAGCAAAGATGGGCCGTTGTGGTGGTCGCCAGAACGAGTGTGTTTGTGAATAAGAAGAAGAGAAGTGCGCGATTGCTGGGCCAAAAGTCGAGCCAGGATCCGGGAAGTTGCGTAAGCGAAACGCGTGGTCAGAGGCGGTCGTTGGGGGCGACAGTGGCGAGTCAGGATTCTACTCTTTTCTTGTTGAGCAGAGGTGAGTGTCTCTGTGTTAGTTATACCTCACTGATGGTCGTCTTTGTTCGACAGTCTAGGTCCCCTCTGGGGTACAGGACTAGAAACCGATCAAGTCCTGGGTTATTGTTACCTCCGCGTAGATTAAAAACATGAGGACGCGCTCGGCTGGTCCACGGAGCATGTGACCGCGCGCAGGCCCATGCACCGCCGGCGCCTAAGGGTGGCCGTCCCTCCGTCCATCGTGTAATGCGAATTCGTTTCTCTTTCGGCACGTAAAGAGAACATTTATAGTGTCACCGCGATCCTGCAGTACTCTACGTCCTTTAGTCTCACGAAATACAAAGCGCATACAAGAATGTTAAGACTAGGATGCCTCCGGGGTGCAGGACAGGCGTCAAATCGTCCACGTGGACAGCACGCGCGTCGAATCATCCGGGATCCCCCTCGACCGCTTCAGGGCTGCCAGCTCTTTCCCTTTCACCGAGGCCACACAGCGTTTGGAGTCTCCCCTTCCTAGCCAGCTCAGTACTCAACAGACATGTCTAACCCTCGCAAGCGCGCGCGCCCCAACGCGGAGGATGATGTTTGTGCTGAGTTGAGGAACTGCTACGCTGTCACCAGTACACCCACTACTCGCGATCCCGAATTCTGGTACCCAGACGGGACCATCATTTTGGTCGCACGCGCTGTGGAGTTTCGCATCTACCGGGGACTTCTTGCGGACCACTCCCCCGTCTTTGCAGACATGTTCTCTCTCCCTCAACCAGACGGAGGGCTGTCTATTACTATCGAGGGGGAGCCGTCACTAGTGCATATCGCTGATAGCCCAGAGGATTTGCGCCACATCCTCCGAGCATGCATGCCTCGGACCAGTGCCTTGTAAGTGCCTTATATCCCCGAACGTCTTCTTCTCCGCTGTACGCTAAATAGCCTTCTAATGGGTGTACAGGTTCTTCCCTGTCCACGTCGACGCCGAGCCGGTGCCCTTCCACGTGATCTTCGCATGCGCGCGATTTGGACACAAGTACCAGATGGAACACCTTCTCAACCAATGCCTGCTCCTACTCAAGCGCAAATACTGTCACTTTGACACATGGACGAACCCCCACACCGTATTCGACTCCGCCGAATGCATTGCCGTCGTCAAAATCGCTCGCCTGACTGGCTGCGACGTTTTGCTCCCATCCGCTCTAGCCCTTTGTGCCTGCATGGGCGCCGAGATCGTCCAAGGGTACAAGAGGGAGGACGGCTCCAGGGACATGCTCGATCTTGAGGACATTGGTCGCTGCTTTGCAGCTAAGGACCACCTCACTGTGATGACCGACCTCGCCATACAAACTATCTCAAAGTCGCTCCGCAACCGTTGCAAGCTGGGATGCGACGAAGCCTTCAGGAATGGGTTCACTCTCCTACGTAACAATTCTCTTTTCTTTCTTAGAAACAAATTGCAGTGGGGCTTGTGTGGCGATTGCAAAGACGTCGTAAAGGTGCAAGCACAGTATCAGAGACGCAAGATCTGGAATCGTCTTCCAAAGCTTGTGCAGATGGAGCCTGTGGATGGGTGGCAGCAGCTAGCCGAAGGCCAACGACAGTAGACATTCACCATCACATGTGTCTTGTTGTTCCCCAACTTGTCGTTCGCACTTAAGAGCGTGTTTGCTCCCATATACCTCGTGTTTTGCGCCTAGCTCTAGTTGCGCGAATATCCTACACGTGTGATTCGGCCGAACCAAGAAGACGCGTTCTATGGGCTGACTCAACACGTTACGCGGGATTTCAGCAATCGAAGTGATTCGCGGAGGAAGTTCATTAAAACGATGCCTGTACAAATGAAACGTCTGTCCGTTCTAGATACACTGCTCCTGGCAACCCCACCACATCGCATGCCCAACACCCGCCAAATCGATCGTAAAGCATGTTCACGATTCATAGCCTGACTTGTACCCTGCCTAGTCGCTCTGCTGGGATGCCACCAGTCGAACGCTAGCGAACTTCACCCAGGCTATTAGCCCATGTCCAACCTCTAAAAACCGACTACCCAGTGCGAATATTCTTCAGCATTGCCTCAGCGGCAGGTGATCTTCCTGAAATGCGGGATGAGGGACCTCCACTACCGCATACTACCCGCCCACGAGAGAACCTTGATCAGCGCATGTTCGTTTTCGCCAGCACATCAAAGACGACCTCTCCACCCTCCCAGCTCGAGACGTTTGATGAACACCACGAATAGATAACTCACCTCGTCCTTCTTGAGCGGGGTGCGCACACCCGTGATGCAGATGATGAGCACCGCAATGTACTGCACGACGAGCGCGCATGCGATGAACAGCCCTATACTGCCGTTCGTAGGGCTCAGCTTCTGGAGCCAGTCGTCCGGTTGGAGGGGCACGGCGTTGCCATCTGGGTCGAAGCGGATCGTGGGCTTCGCGAACGCGCCGAGGCAAGAGTACCCGACGCGCACAGTGATGAAGGGTAGAGATGCGAGGATTCCCGACAGGAGCTGCGCGCGGCGTAAGAGCGATCAGTGGCCAGCGGTAAGGGGGAGAGAAGAAGGAGACCCACTCGGCGGCGGTACTTGAGGATCTGGCCACGGTGGGCGAATGCGTAGAGCGCGACGCCGACCGTGGCGACGAAGATGATCCCGATGGCAATGACGGTGACGTGGCGAATGGTGTACGCTCTGTCAAGGGCGTCCTGGTTTTTCGCGTTCCCTATTGACGACGCCCCGTAGCCGTACGCCGCGAAAGCGATAAGGCAGGCGACCTCCAATAGCGCCAGTCCCTTCCCCATGACAAAGCTTTCCTCGGCAAGCGCGCTGAACTGAGCTCTAGAAGACGTGGAGGTATGGGTCGTCAGGGATCGGAGATGGGGCAATATAGAACATAAGCTCACATCGTCTTCAAGAAGCCAATCGTGGCGTTGATGAGGGGCGACATCCCTGCCGATTCCAGTCCGGAAGCGATAATACTCAGGTTGGGTGAACTACTGTGCTCCCCGGCGACTGAGAGAACCCCGGCGACAAACACGACTGATGTGACAAACTCATGAGCAAACGCAGCGGATCCCAGGCATCACGGAATACGCACATATGGATAAGAGAACCATGTAGAGCCAGCCGGCCTTCTTGCTGAACCCGTTGCGGAACGTGAGGATGAGGCCGAGGACGAGAACGGGGATGTATAGGAAGATCTGGATCATCGCGATTGCAGTGCGCTCCTTCATCGTGATATGTGCAGTTGGGGACGAATAGGGGATGCAGAGAAACGAGAAACAGAAGGAAGAGGAACGCTAAGAGAAGTTTGTGAAGTGTGGGGAAAGCCGAAAAACGAACAGATACTGAAGAGGCATCGGTGGCGCAATTCATCTCTTTATACAAAATCTCCCTCCAGGTGCTCTCGTACCGACAGCACCGGCGTGCACGGAAGGGCACAGCTTCCGAAGCTACCAGTAGCGTCTACAGCAGTGCCACATTTTCTCGGACCGTGGGCGCTGAGGTCAGGTTGAGAAGCGAGGCGCGTTTTAGACCTTGGAGCGTCGCAAAGAAACCTACACCGCATGCATTAGGGCCGAAAGATGCTGTGAAATATAAACCTAAATGTACTTAGGGGACTTCCTGTGGTAGCGATCACGTTGCTCGACGGCAATGCAACGCGTAAATTTGGAAGGGCGGACAGGTCTCTGAGTCGGTCCGAGGCTTGAATGAAACATTCTTTCGCTCATGTCGCATCAGCTTGAAGCGGAGCAGCCTATATTTCACGTCGGGACCGGGGAGTTGCTCAGTGCAAAGGTGCACGCTGGCGGAACATACCTATGGCGCTATAGCGCCGCCGTCCGATTTTGTCGGACACGCGCAGAGCTCGTCGTGGCCGCCATTCGGAGCCTCGGAAGTAGTTCGAAAGTGTGTATGGACTATGTTAAGTAGCTGGCAATTAAAGGAGTGGAGTAGGGTAGCAGATAAGATAACGTTACTACGCGTCTGAAGACTCTTTACCGTCTTCTGGCTGCCTGTCTGCCATGGATTTCTTCTGAAGATAAGACAGGCCGTACCACTTTCCACCCATAGCCTCGATGGTATCCGGCTCGTGTAACTCTTCTCCGTCCCCTGAGACTGCGGGGTAGGTGATCTCCGGACCGCGGACCTTCTCTTCGTTTACCCAGACGCCGCCCATGCGCTGTTCCAATGTCAGAGGGATCCCTGCTTTCTTGCACAGAAGAGTGAACTTCTCCGGGAGCGGACATCCAATCGTAAGCTCGAAGCGGCCTGGGCGGTATCTCTGCGCGGGACGTGAATGACATGTATCGTGAGTGAGAGTGTAGAAGAGGACATACCGTAGATGTCATCTGCGACGCATGCAGGTAGAGCCCAGGTTGTATCTTTACATGGTGCCTCGCCTTCCTAAGCGCACCGGACTTCGGGCTCTGGTACAAGTGGTCTCCGAGAACAGGACCTAGTCAAGGGTTTGTCAGTTATAGGCCCTGGATAGGATGTTGAAGCCTCACAGTGAAGAAACTGTGACATGTGAACGCGAATTTGGTGTTTTAAACCTGTATGTAGACGTAGCCTTACAAGGGACATCGGGACTTTGGGCTACGATAGGGAGGATCAGCGAACCAAGATTCGGCGAGATTTGAAAGCAAACGTACAGAAGAAGCGAGCACTTCATACTCCGTAATCGCAGGCTTAGTCCAGTTCTCTCCCCTCGAAGTATAACCTTCACGCCCGGCCTCGTATACGCCTTCTGCCCCTGGGATGCGTACCCAGCCTTCACGGCATTCCAGGTCTGTTTTGATGATACCTTTCTTCTGAGGATGAGAAGAAAGGTCGCCGCAGATCAATGCTAGATACGTCTTCTTAAGCTCTCCAGATGCAAGTTGTTTCGAGTAGCTTTGTGCGCTCTCCTTTGTACAGGCGAACGCCAGGGCTCCCGTTGTGTGCTGTCCGAATCCAAAGTAAGCGCACGTGAGGGGATTTCACAACAGTACGCATGCCTTGTCTAGTCGATGAAGGGGGCGAGGTCGTTGCTGCAACTCGAGGGTGTCGCGCAAGTCTAAACATCAATGAGCAAACTGTCGGGTCTTTACCCTTGAGAAGACACACCGTCGAGTAGGGTTGAGAGAATCTCTGAATTTGCATTCGGTTCCTAGACAGGTCATCGCAAGTCAGGCATGATGTAGGAGAGTATGGAGAACGGAGGACGTACGCTTCGCGCATTAGAAGGGTCCGAAAGCTGAGAAATGAGACCGCTAGGTTTGTTGATGACGACCAGACTGCGGTCGGCGTACAGCAAGACTTTGCTAGGCGAGAGCCTGTATCTAACCTCAGGAACAGGTTGAGATGCCGGGGGAGGTGTAGACTTTGTTGATGCGGTAAATTTCGGAACCCTCGCCGACTTGGTCGACGGCACAGATAGTTTGACCGGCGGTCGTGGCGGCGCACGCACATTTCGTGGTAATGAAACCATGGTGACAAACTGGTGGAACTGTGTTTAGGACACAGGAAGAGAAAATGTTTGCTCTATTTGTGGTCGTCAGTAGCGTGAATAACGAGTATTGAGTTCTTACCTGAACAACTTCTGTAAGGAGCTCGAGGACGCCTGTGACGCAATGAGACGTGTTTGGTTGGCGTTTTAATCGGAGACTGAAATACGAGTAGCCTCGATGGTGTCATAGACGTCCATTTTTGGCAATGTGGTGATCTAAGCGCCTCAAACGTGTTATCTGATAAACATGGTCTCCCATTCGCCCTCATCTTCTCCAGCGGCATCGGCCTCCTCCTCACACGACGACCGCACTCTATCCATCCTCTACGCAACAGAAACAGGGACAGCACAAGATGTTGCAGACAGGCTCGCGCGTCTATGCAGGTGTCTACACATCGAGGCACGAGTCCGCAACCTGGATACGTATCCTCCGGTACGCCAACACTTCATGCGTCTCGCCCTCAGCTTTATCTCACTGTTTCCAGGCAGAGCTGATAAACGAACATTTGGCTTTGTTCGTTGTATCAACCACGGGATCCGGACGCGAACCGCGCGCTATGACCCCTCTCTGGCAAATGCTCCTACGCGCTGACCTCCCTGAAGACCTCTTCGAAGACCTCAACTTCGCCGTATTCGCCCTCGGAGACACCTCGTACGAGAAGTTCTGCTGGCCAGGGAAACTGTTGAGTCGTAGACTAGCGCAGCTCGGCGCAAACGAGCTGTGTGCGCGTGGGGAGGGAGACGAGCAACACCACCTTGGGTGAGTCATTACATTTTCTAGCCAGCGCCATGGTCAGTCCCAACAGTGTGCTATGTAGGATCGAGGGTGCACTCGGCCCATGGATAGAGAAGCTCTCTGCTTCATTGCGTCAAATTTACCCCCTTCTCCCTGGAGAGGAAACGACGTCTCTCGACAGTCTTCCTCCATCCCGAGTCGCCGTCAACGATGCGCCCGAAGCCTCTCTAGGCCCAAGGAAGGACCCCTTGGTTACCGATAGGGAATATCATACGGGAAAGTTGGTGTCCACCCGCCGCATGACGGCGGAAGGTTGGAACCAGGACGTACGCCACTTTGAGTTCGAGCTAGGCGAAGATGTCCAGTGAGTACGCCTTTATTGTAGCGGGTCTCATTCTCAACGGACCAGAAATTAGGTACGAACCAGGAGACGTGGCCGTCATCCACCCCGAAGCCCCCTCTCCAGACGTAGAGTCTTTTCTGGCGTGCGTTGGGTACTCGAATCTTGCGGATAATCCAATATCTATCACCCATACGCTGCATGGTGCGTTTCATTGCATTTCCGTGTGAATAGCCACTCATAAACGGCGTCAGACCAATCTCTGCCTGACCACCTTCCAGACATCACTACCTTGAGGGAGGTTTTCACGCGCTACTTGGACATCAACGCAGTACCGAGACGCTCCTTCTTTGCTCTCTTGAAACACTTCACCAAGGACGAGATGGAACGCGACCGGCTGGACGAGTTTCTCAGTGAAGAGGGCGCTGTACGTCTTCTAGATACGACAGTGTTCTTTTGTCAATAGCTGACACCACCTGCAGGACGAGCTGTACGATTACTGTCAGCGTCCCCGACGTACAATACGCGAAGTGCTCGAAGAGTTCCGCTCCGCTCAAATACCACGAGAGTACATCTTCGACCTTTTTCCGCCTTTGCGCCCACGCCAGTTCTCGATCGCAAGCTCAATCAAGGTACGCCCTCCAGAGCTGATACACGTTCTTCCACTCACACTCTCGACAGAAACATCCGCGCAGTATCCATCTCTGTATAGCGATCGTCACCTACCGCACTATGCTCAAGATCCCCCGGCGCGGTGTTTGCACCACCTGGCTCGCCGGCCTTCAACCTGGACACGAGCTCCGCATCGGGCTCCAGAAGGGGTTCATTACGCTCCCCGCAGACAGCACGACACCAGTGATCTGCATCGGTCCCGGCACGGGCGTCGCGCCGATGCGTGCGGTCATCCAAGAGCGCGTGCACGCAGGCGTCGCGAGCAACACGCTCTACTTCGGCTGCCGCTCCGCGTCCAAGGACCACCACTACGGCGAGGAGTGGGCCGAGCTCGCGAAGGAGGGGAAGCTCACGTACCGCGCGGCGTTCTCGCGCGACGGTCCGGAGGGTGAGGCGCGCACGTACGTGCAGGACCTCATGCGGGAGGACGCGGCGCGCGTGTGGGAGCTGGTGGGGGTGCAGGGCGCGTGGGTGTACATCTCGGGGTCGGCGAACAAGATGCCTGCTGCGGTGCGTGCGGCGATTGCTCACGCGATCCAGGCGTATGGCGGGCGGACCGAGGAGGAGGCAAAGGAGTACGTCGCGAAGATGGAGAGGGAGGGGAGGCTGGTCGAGGAGTGTTGGAGTTAATTGTGTTTAAGGCACGGTGTTCATACCGCCCTCATCTCCGCATTTATAGTAGAAGCTTTCATTTGGTCGAGTGCTGGAACGCTATAAAGTGCCATCGAAGGGGCTACCCCTTCTCCAAAAGGAAGTTGCCGACGCCCTCCGCCATCAGCGTCCAGGCGCCGGAAGCCGAACTTGAGCCTCACGTTCATCCTTCTCTCCGTTCTCGTCCGCCTCATGGCGCCTTCACATCTCTCCCGCCTACCGCAGCACTCAATCCGCAACCACGATGCCCTCCTGGTTTCCCTGGGGGGCCAAGCCGCCGCCCCCTAGTCCTCTGGACAACCTCCCGAAGCTCCCGAAAGACAAGGACGAGGTCGTCACCGCGGTCAACAACAGTGTTTCTTCATTGCGCGCACGCATAGCTTCACTTCCGACAAACGTGCTCGTTGGGTCCGCCTTCGTTATTGGGGCTGCGTCGTCGCTCGGCGCTGTACGCATTCACGCGCGGTTCTTTCGCCGCATCCCGAACGAGTTCTGGGTCACCCCGGATATCTTGAAGCGCAAGGTCTGGATCAAGGGATATGTTACCAGGTCGGTAGTATACCTTCTCTATGTCGTTCTTTTAGCCAAACCGCTTCCAGTGTAGGCGACAGCGATGGCTTCAGGATATTTCATACTCCCGGGATCGGCTGGCGGTGGCCCTTGAAGTTTAGGGGCATTCCTTCGGGAAAGAAAGGTGGGTACCTGTCCTACATCTGGGGTATAGTGTACTAGACTGATCTCTACGAAAGCGCTCGTTGGAAAGACCATAAGCATCCGAATCAGCGCTGTGGACGCGCCTGAGGTGAGTCTGATATGCTTCGCGAACGAGGCCCTCGCGCTAATTGTGGAACCAGACGAGCTCGAAATTGCCCCCCATGGCCCATTATCACGAAGCAAAGCAATGGATGCACGACCAAGTCTACGGGAAGTTCGTCTACTGCAAGCTCACAAAGAAGGACCAGTACGGCCGCATAGTGAGTGTGCATCCTTTTCCGTGACCCCTCTCAATCGAGCCGAGTTTCTTCCTTGAGGTTGCAGATGTCTTCGTGAAATCGCGCTTCCTGCCAGGCCGGTTAGGGTCGAGAGTGTCACTCTCGTACGAGATGTGCCGCCAGGGGTGGGCGTTCGTATACCGACAGACGGGAGCGGTATACGGGGACCTCACGCTGGAGGACTACAACCGCATCGAAAAAGAGGCTCAGTGCGTAGCATTCGTTCACCCTTTCGACTGTTGGTTCTGTGCTAATGTTGCACTACAGGGATGCAAGACGTGGTGTATGGGTCAACGGCACGGACATCGAGACACCCGCGGAATATAAGAAGCGACTGCGCCGACAGCCATCACCAGACGACCCTAAGCCGGCTGCAGAGGAGACAGAGGAGGCCGAAGAGACAGAGGAGACAGAGGGTGATGAGGTCGAATCTTCTCCTGGCATGTTCGAGCGATTCAAGAAGATGTTCAGGAGGAAATCACCACACAGAAAATGAGGGGAGCATTGATGTCGTTTACTTTCTAACACCACTTGGGATGTTCCCCGTGTACATACTTGGGTCTTGGCGCATGGACTTCGGAATATACACACCTATCACAGTAGATGGTTTCAAATAGCTCAGCATGACGCCCTTATCACTCAGACCATGTGCATAGACTCCCGCAGTCCCACTCCGGCTCCGGCTCCCGAGACCTCGACTGCGTGAACAAGTCTCCTCCTCGCGTTATAGAAGTCTCCAACGTCAAAGTCGGCTTGGCCGCGCAATCTAAGTGTACCATGCTCAGCGCTTTCCTCCTCGCCCTCATCGCCGCGGAGGGCGCGGTCGCCGCACAGGTTCCTCTGCAACCACCACCTCTGACGCCGCTTCACCTCGCACATCTCACTTCTCCCGAATACACTTCATTTCTCGAAGACATCAGGAAGAATGCGTCTATACCAGGACTATCCGTCGGGGTGGTACGCCTAGGAGAAGACAACGAACCGGTCGTGCAACTCGCATCTTCAGGGAGGAAGACGGAGGACGGCAACGGGCAGGACCTCACCGTAGATGTACGTTTCCTGGTGCCCCATCTCCCGTCCCTCCACTCACGCTGACGCGACGTGGACACGCTGTAGACCCTCTTCGGTCTCGCGTCATGCTCCAAAGCCTTCCTCGCGACCTCCGTCGGGATCCTCATCGACGACTTCGCGCAAGGCAAAAACACGACGTCCCTTCCGTCTCACATCTCCCGTTTCGACTGGGACACCAAAGTCGTGGATATCCTTCCTACGGAGCTTGGGTGGGCCATGCAGGAGCCGGACGGGAGCGGGGTTGGTGGATGGACCACGCAAAAGGCGAGTATCAAGGACATTCTAGGGCACGTCTCCGGTTTGCCGCGTCACGACTACGCGTACGCGTTTGGGGATACGGCGGAGGACGTCGTGAAGCGGATGCAGGGACTCAGGACGGCATATGAGCTGCGCGAGAAGTGGTCCTACAACAACCAGGTAAGTCCGAGTCATATCGCAGTATTGGTTAAAACAGGAGCTCATGGTGGACCGAAGATGTATGTGCTCGGGTCGTATATCGTTGCGCACTACTCCGGCATGTCCTACGCGGACTTTGTCGAGAAGCGCATTTTCAAGCGTGTTGGGATGCAGGACACCACCGTTTGGCCGTCCATCGCCAACAGCTCTGGGAAGCTCTCAGACGCTTGGACCAAGGCCGGCCGCAGGATTCCCTTCTGGTTCGACGACACCGCAGTGGCTCTGAACACCGGTGCTGGAGGGGTCATTTCCAGCGCCGAAGACATGGTCAAGTGGCTCGCGGTGTGGTTGAACAAGGGAGTTGAACCTCTTACCAATAAGACCATCTTCCCGGAAAGCGTATATAACGCAGTGACTACCGCCAACTGGATCGCAAGCGGGCCGGGTTACAGCAGTGCTTATGGCTCGAGTATCGTCGGGTACTCCATGGGCTGGGAACGCTGGTCATACGGGAACGTCGACGTCCTCGAGCACGGAGGAGCAATCCCCGGCTTCTCGATCCTCACCGCATTCTCTCCGAGACACAACATAGGCGTCTCAGTACTCTGCAATGCGGACGAGAAGGCGATGCCTGCACGAGCCGTACTAAAGCGAACGCTGGATATCGTACTTGGCCTACCCCTTTCACCTCTAGACCTCGGGATGTACGTGTTTCCTCCCATACATTTTCCACCAGGGGCTGACATCATACCGCCTAGCTCCAAGCCTCGGGAGCTTCCTGCCCCTCCAGCGAGCGCTCCGCCCCCATCTCTAAAACTCGCGCACTACGAAGGGGTGTACACCTCCCCCGGCTACCGCCCGATGGCGCTCTGCCACGCCGGAAGCAAATCCACATACTGCAAGGACGTCCTTGCGAACATCACCAGCCTCGGCGCGCCGAGCGGCTTCACACGAGGGCTCTACGGCGCCTTCGACTCGATCTGGGCGACCCACGTCCGCCTCGCGCACTTTGCGGGCGACACGTTCAACATCACGTTCACCGCGATCATGCCGCACGGCTTCGGGCGCAACAGCACGCCCTTCGAGCTGTACGAGACGGGCACGTCCGGCGGGTGGGTCGAGTTCGACGTCGCGCCGGGCGGCGGGGAGGTCACGGGGTTCTCGCTTGTCGTGGACCCGCCTGCGGTCGAAGCGCGTGCGAGGAAGACGGGCGGGGGGATCAAGATGGCCGCGGATGCGTGGTTCGAGAGGGCGTAGGGCTGGGGTGTCGCGGGATGAACTTTTGTCTGCTCGAGAGCGCAGGATGGGCGGAGATGGTTTATTCTTGGACCGCGAACATCAATCGCTCCCGGGTGGTGAGTCAGTGTAGCTCAGTTCGGGCTTATGTGAATGTCAATAAGGGTGCAGTTTACCGGGCCGATGATGATATGAACATGGTTCACGACAATTCAATACTTCGAAGGCAATCAGATTGATCCCAGCACGGCGCGATCACACGGCATAGATTCAAAACCGTCCCACGGTTCGGGCTGGACTGCTCGCAGTTGACGCCTTTTCATGGATCTGGTGCAGGTTGCTACCCTCCAGAGGTCCTTGAGAACCAAGTACGTAGAAGCTTTGACGGCACCCCGTTCCGCTCTGACCGGGTCCAGACGCTGTCCAGCCATGCTGTGGTCGACGTAACTTGACTACATAATGGAGAAGGAACTCTAAAATCGTTCGGGAAGCACTAAGGTACGTATGCCCAGCACAGATATGAACGCCATCTCCTTACTTACCGACCACTAGCATCGATATGCCGCTCAACGCTCATGAGGCCATCGCGATAGTGCAAGTCGTTCTGTATCTTCCGATATTGGTCCTATCGTTTGCCCGTTCGTTCAGAAAACTCCCGGAGAGACGCATGGGCTGGGTAATGTTGGCAGTGCTCTCCGTAGGTACGCGATGATTGTATCCATGCCTCCTGCGTCGTACCGTGTACCCTTTTCACTAATCGTCTATATTGTTTCCGGGATGTAGTGGGGATAGCAACTGGTTCAACGGAGCTCGCTTCCTCTCTCAACCCAGACAACTTCGGCTTGCAAATCATTGCTACGTCCCTTGACGGTATCGACCTGCCTGCCTTGCTAAATACCACCCTCGTATTCCTGGACATCGTGTCAGTACATCGGTTTATTGACAGCGTTACTTCACGGCGCTTATGTCTTATGCTCAGCGGCCAATATACCCTTGACCAACATCTCGTCTTCAAGTACGGGACGCGTATAATTCATCTTGTGTCATCCCTCAGTGTCATCCTTTTCGTGGTCGGGGGACTTGCCCTTGGAGCAGCAGTAGATCAAAACCATCTGGATCTCGGGGACACAATCAGACGTGCAGGCTACATCATCATATGCATCATGTACGCCGCTGTAGTTGGGGTTGCTGTGTATTGTCTCTGCAAGAGGGATCATGTGCTGAAGTATCGCCGCGAGGTACGCTCCAAACTACAAGGCTTCGTTTTACGCTCCGCTGACTTCTAGCCTCAATGTAGTTACTTGCGGCAATCCTCTTCACTCTACCATTCGTCTTCGTGCGCATCCTATACTCCACCTTGGGTGCATTTGCGAAACCCCCGCTCGGATTCGACATCAGTGGAGACAGGATTTTTCTGCTCCCCGACGACGCACTTCAAACTTTCAACCCGACCACGGGAAACTTCGCCATCTTCATTGTAATGAATCTCGTCATGCAGTACATCGTTGTGCTCGTGTATGTCGCTGCGGGAACTTTGATACTTTTGGAGATGGACGAAGTGAGTATGACGGTCTACTGTACTCTACAGTGGGGATCTTGGCTGATTCGCGCTTTCAGTTTGTAGTCGACAGCGTCGAAATGTTCTCGAGCGCTAGGCTCGTCCCGTTCGACTGTGCGAGGGAGCCGCCGCAACCACAACAGCCAGAACCTGGGCTAAATAGCACTCATGTCGATGTCCTGGTTTCGAGCTGAGTGTAGAATGCGTATGTTAGAAGAAAGGTGAGAATCAAATCATAATATTCGATGATACGAAAAGTAACGAAGTACGTGCTGTTCTTACAGATAGAGACTATAATCAAGACGTTTGCTTCTCAAGAAACCTTCGGATATGTCTCACAACGTCTTCCGGCTGCTCCTGTTGCACCCAATGGCCAGCCTGCTCGACGAACACGACGTCTTCATCTTTCATGTTCACACACACCTCCCTCTGCATCTTCTCCAGCGCCCCCGGACTCTGGAACGCGCCCCAATCCATCTTCCCAGCCAGGAACATCGCCGGCACCTCCACCTTCTTCCCGGAAAACATCCGCAACCCCCAGTCCTTCCCATCCATCTCCCCCAGCATCGCCCGATACCAGTTCAGGCCGCCCTGGAACCCCGCCCGCCCAAACTCCTGCACGTAAACCTCCAGCACGTTGTCCGGCAGCCACCGGCTCGACTGTCGCGCCACCTCCTCAGCCGTGGGGGCGTGCGCGCCTACGGCGGCGGGCATGTCCACGCCGCGCGGCATCACGTAGTAGTGCGGGAGGCGCGCTAGGCCCGCGACGCTCGCGGGCATGGGGAGTCCATGCGGGACCGGAGACGCGTTGCCTGCCCAGTCGGCGCTCTTGACGTGGAAGTACGCGCGGAGGAACGCGCGGAGACCCTCTTCGGAGGCCGTCATGTCGGCGTTGGCGCCGGGGCCGCAGAAGTAGCGCATGTAGTACTGCCGCGGGGGATCGAGACGTGCGAGCGCGTCGTCGAGCACGGCGGCAGGGACAGCAGCGGGACGGTTCTGTGGCGTTGCTGCGGGGCCACTTTCGACGGCAAAGGGGAGGGGCGGTGCGCCTGGGAACGGCGCGCTCATGAGGATAAGGCTGCGGAAGAGGTCTGGGCGGATGAGGGCGCAAAACCCCGCGACGGAGGAGCCAAAGTCGTGCCCGATGACGCAGGCCACGGACGTATGGCCGAGGGCAAAAACGAGGGCGATTATGTCGTGCACGAGGTTCAATAAACTGTATGGTGAAAGGTCGTCTTCGAACTTGATTGCGGCGTGAGCGTGGTCTTGAAGAGGCTGGGTTCGTCCGTAACCGCGCTGGTCGGGTGCGACAACGTGGAAGCCAAGCTGCGCGAGTGGGAGGATGACGTCTCTCCAGGAGTAGGAGAGCTCGGGGAACCCGTGTAAGAGGACCAAGAGGGGTGCGGATTTGTCACCCGCTTCGAGGATGTGCATGTCAAGGTCGCGCACAGGTAGCGTGAGTGAACGTATGCCTTCCGTTAGTCCAGACCATTGTTGCGTAGAGCTAGCCATAATGAATGGTCGGCAGTACAAAGTCGAGGTGCAGAAGCGGAAGCGGAAGGATTGAGAGAATGCGTGCTAGGTTCTAGTGGGGGGTGATCGGAATGTTTAGTCAGCCGTCCGGCGGTTGGTCTTACTTTGGTCACGCGGGGAGTTTAGTGGGATGTTATTGCATGCATCCTACGGTACATGGTATCTGAGAGGATGGAGGAGAATAGTACGATACGAAGCATGATGAAAATATGCCATCGATGACAAGCGACGCCGTCAGCGCGAATCGAACGGCGCGGAAAGAGTGTCATGATTCCCGAAGCTAGACTTTGTTCGCCAATCGTGCACTCCTCCTTACGCCTTGACGTTGAACTCTCGGTGCCCGAATGCTGCTCTTCCCCACTGTCTTCCTCGTCATAACCGCAGGCTGACCTTCGAGCGGCACGCCGAGGACAGAATGTGACGAAGGCGCCTGCAGCTTCTGGGACTCGTGCGGGTTGGATGCCATAGGAGTCGAACCGGAGTCGCATATCGATTCCCAATTGGACTGGATGAGGGCGCCTTCGTTGTCAATATCAGGCCATTGCACCGGGATGTACGTTCCCAGGAGCGCCATGAAGAACTTGTGTCTTGACGCTTTGGCCGCTTCCGTTCTGTCGACTTCAGTGGGGACAGTATCAACTTGAGAAGCCGTTGATTCCATCGCTTCTATAATGTCGGCATACGCAATATCATACGCGATATCATACGAGTCGTCGATGCGATAAGCAATGCGGCGGGGGAGTGTGGGTGGTTCGCGCGGGGGGGAGTTCTTCTCCGTGGGCGGAGGTTGAAGCCGAAGAGCAGCTTGCCGCGACTCGTACTCCTCGACCTCGTATAGAGAGTGAAAAACTGCGTGCATTGCCGAGAGGACTCTGTCCAAAGGCGAGGAAAAGCGGAGGCGGTTACCAAAATCTGCAAAGGAAATGCGGGAGCCCAATTTGTCTTCAATCGCGTATAGTTTCCCTATGCCGACAACGTACGCGCCATCAACGGATTGATACTCGTCGAACAACCTCTCGATCAGTGCGGCGACGTCCGAGATGTTGGAGCGGAGATATCGAACGGCGTAATAGAGTATAACGTAGTAAAACGACTCCAGGTCGTCAGAGACTTCGGCCTTCAACTTAGCCTGCTTGAAGAGCCTATTAACAGACATAAATTGCCATGTTCCCTGTTGGGGATGTGCTCGTCAGCTCATGATTGAGAAGTCCCATCAATGAAGTTAGTCACCATGCTTCCCGGTTGTCTCCCCTCGAATACCCTCGGGTCCCTCGCCAACTTCCAGTCTAACAATATACCTTTCCAAACAAGCATCCGTTTTCCTTCGTGCACGATGATCTCTGGACAGATGAGAATGTTTCCGCCGCTGATATTGCCGTGTATCAAATGTAAGAGATCCCAGGCATCATAATGAGCTAAAGTAGCGTTTCGAGTGAGAGCGTGTTGGCAGTCAGGAACTCGGGATGCTTACCAACTAAGCAGTTATGCACAATGGACAAGAGCTGGGCACCATCGGTGAATTTGTGCAAAGGCATACACACTTCCTCAACAACGAGACGATAGTGTCTATGACGGAGGAGGGGACAGTCTAGGGCTAGATCTGCAGGATCAGCCTCGCGCTTCCGCTTCGAGCCAGAAGGTTGGTTGGTCTGTGAAACTGGAGCGGAACGTTTGAGTAGAGCGCCTTGCCAGAAGTTCGAACTTTCCGTCGCTTGATCGAGGATATCCCCATGACAAACCAAAGTTGGAACGTTGCGGACCTTCGCCGCGTTCAGCCTGGAAAGGATGTCACCTTCCCTCTCGCCGCCAGCGCAGTCGGCTCGCCACGTGTCCTTCAGCCAGGTGAATCGCTGAGTGATGGGATCGAAGGCGGCGTAGCCACTGGTGCCGCTCCCTGCCATTTTCGTATGACGGAAAGAAGGGCAGCACACGAGTAATCGACGGAAGCCATTCTCCGCGTGGTCGTCGGGAGCTTGTAGCTCGTAACGAGGCCAGTTGTCTTTAAGGGATTTGCGGAAAAGCGTGCGAATGTAGCTGAATGTGAACGGCTCCGTGGGCTCGCCGTCATCTAGGGCGCGCTCTGTTGCGTCGACGTCCGAGTCCCGCTTTCTAGCGACGGCATTCATGATCTTCCAGCGAGGATCTTCGGGAAGTATCCGAATTGCGGTCGGGTCCAAACCAAGACGATTGGGAGCGTGGGCCGCTAAGAGGGAGATACGCGAGAGGACATGGCAGACGAGTTTCCAATCTTCGACGTAGTCGATCGTCCGGGTGGTCACCACCCCCGACCTATCCCAACGCATGACGCGAAGCTTGTTTCCCATAACGAGGAGCATGAGGAGGAACGTGCGGTGTTGGAGGTGGAAGGTAAGTTCCGCATAGCTGGCGACTTGATCTCGGGTCCTCTCTCGCAATCTGATGTCTCTTTCACGGGTGAGCTTGGCGTCGTCGAAGGGGTCGGGCGACCCCTCGTCGCAAATGAACTGGACGGGAACTAGCTGATCTGCCCAGTGCGACTGTTTTCCCGTTGGTTCGTCCTTGGTAGGAAGCAGTGCTGTGTTGATCCTTTGACCACGCTTACTGTCAGGCACAGGATCAGGTCGGTCTTCACATAGGCAAAAGCTGAGGCCTGGAGTGAGATTGTTTGTGTTTATTGCTTCCTGCTGCAGGAGAAAATGAGCTGACTAGTGTAGTTCATGACAAAAGGGACGTACGAAAAGAGCAGAGACTTGCGCTTCTTTCATCTCGTTCGCAAGTTTCAAGCGAGCGAACGGAGAGCTGTTACGCTTTGGAGCACTGGGAAGAGGAGCACCAGGAGGGACGGCAAGGATGTGGTCAAGGAGCACGGAGTCTTCGATGAATATGGGGTGGTGAGACATGATTGCAGCAATTTAGGCAAGATATTGACAAGTGCTGAGGACGAGATTCGACCCAATTAGTATCCGTGAAGCACGAATACGAGCGATATACGTTCAGCGCAAGTGTGAAGGAGAGGGTGAGAGAGAGAAACATACCTCAAGTCAAGTAAGTTCTGGTGTGAGCGTGGCCCGGGGCCCGGGGGGAAAACTTGAAGCGCCGTCTCGATGAGCTCCGGTGTGGTGGCTAGCTCTCAAAGCGAGCAGAGGACACGTCCGGCTGGTCCAGGGAAATTCGCTGACATAAGTCAACTTCCAACATTTTGTTCGATGCACTTTAAAATAGGAGCAAGAACAATAGGACGCTAAGTAGGCGGCAAGGGGAAGCCGCTGAGCAACGTTCCGATTCTACGCAGTGAATCGGATTTACAATGGAGGAAGCGCAGATTACATAAGATTTGCTTAGTCATTTCGTACCACCATCATTGATGGTGTGATTCTATTGGTGAAAAAGCCGCCTTCCATTTTGGGCTTCCCTTGGAATGAGGCTCCCGCCCTTCCGCTTAGGTAATCCAACCCACCGTTCTGTTCGCTCATTGGTCGTGCTGCCCGTTTCCCTTTTTGACTCTCCTCCAAGTGAGGCTCTCGCTCTTCCGCTTAAGTAATCTAACCCACTTGGCCTCGCATACCACCCTCTTCGCCGTCTGCTGTACGCCCCACTCCTCGACACTGACACCTTCTACCACATCTCGCCTGTGTACGCGGCCCGATTCCAAAGCAAGGACGAGACAGAAGAACAGTATGTTGGGCGCTCGCGGAAGAAGATAGGTGACAAGTTCCAGGAGCTGGGCCCGGATACTGTCATTGGTTGTGAGTATATTTCTTCCCGGCCTATGTGCGCGTTTTGACGGTATGGATGATGCATCCCAGTCGTTGCGGAGACGGTCGTCGGAGCCACCACCGGCGTGGTCACCCCTCCAAAGGGCTACTTCAAGGCGATGAAGTCCGTGTGTGACAAGTGCGGCGCGCTCTCCATCCTAGATGAAGCCATGAATAGAATGGGCCGTACGTCTTCCCCCCTCCCTTTCGCCCTTATCTATGCTGAATATCCCCCCCTCGTTCCTCATTCAGGCCTGGGTACCTTGCACGCACGGGAGACCTTCGGTGACGGCGCGGTACCCAACCTCCAGGCTGTCGCGAAGGGCCTCGGCGGCGGGTACGCCTCGATCGGCACCGTGCTCCTCAGCAAGTGCATCGCCGACGCCATCAACGGCGCCTCGGGCTGGAAGCACGATCACACGTACCAGGCGCACCCGCTCGCGTGCGCCGCACCACTCGCGGTGCAGAAGATGCTCGCGGAGGAGAAGCTGGAGTCAAGCGCGTGAGCGAGTGGGGCCCGAAGATGGGCGCGCTGCTCCGCGCGCGGCTGCAGGGTGACCGCGCGCGCGCGAAGCCGTTCACGTTTGACGTGCGCGGCGCCGGCGCGTGGTGACTTCGACTTCGACGGCGAGGAGGCGACGGCGAAGGGGTACAAGGGAAGACGTTCGCGATGGAGGTGCAGGCGCGCGCGCTGCAGAACGAGCTGGTGATCATGGGCTTCACGGGCGGCGCGAGCTTCGACGGGGAGAGGGGGAACCACTGCATGCTCTCGCCCGCGTATAACGTCACGGATCAGGAGGTGGAGAACATTGTGGACGTGTTTGTGAAGAGCGTGGAAGTTTTGGAAGCGAACGCGCTGTGAGTGGGAGGCCAAGCAAGTGAAATTAGAGACTTGTGCTGTACAACATCACTAAGTTGAAGTGTGATGGTGGGGAAATGTAGCCATGCCTTTTGTAGAATCGGATCCGGCGGGGTCGTCCCCGCGGTACTATCAGTCCGCCGGTTTTTCCGAAATCGCATTTCGGAAAATCCTTCATATCTCCTCCCCTCGATGTTCAGAGTGTACAAGAAAAATGCACGTGATGCAGGATGCTATTGTACATACTTCTATGTAGTTTATCTGAGGTTTGAGTGAGGGGGGCAGAGTCGAGTGAGGAAAATGTATGTTTACACCCCTCGATGGGTTGGGCGCTTGAACAGATCTGTCTTGGTATGGGCACAGTATGCGAGCGGTCTTGGCGTCTTATGGATTGTATGCAACATAGAAGCTGGCTGGTTTGTGCCGATTTCATGTGGAGGAAAGCATACGACAGGAAACTGAGTTTTTCGAAAGCAGCTCTCGAAACCGTGACTTCACCATCGACAAGTTTGATCTCCGCTTCGCCACCACTTATGCGAGGCGGAGCGAGACGTGGCGAGCCGGCCAGGCTGAGGAGGGTGTCGAAAGCACTCCCTTTGCCTCCGTAATCTTTATTCTATTCTCCCTATAATATTCTGGACACTCTACTCTAATTTCTCTCTACTATGGCACGGCCTTCAAGACCGTCAAGATCGACACATGGAAGCCGGAAGAAGGCGCGCATCCCACTGTGCCCCCATATATACACTATGCACACTACCCATACACGCACCCTAATCCCTACTATGCATTTGCGTATCAATTGTCTCCGGCAGGAACAGCCCCGTCCGCCAGCGGACGCTACTAGTAGTCACTACTGTTCAATACTTACACTCTTAATCTCCATAATATATCCCCCTAGCACCCCAATCCACTATTGCTACACGCCAAGTTCCCTACCATACGCACCATATATCTATTAACCTATGTCTCCGAGACATTTGCGAGTGCAGGCGACTTGTTGAGCAGCAAAGACGAGGATGTAATCTTCTGAAGACTCGTCGGACTTGTCATATGACATACACTGGTTGACTCCGAGTCGGACTTGAGGACATTGAGTATCACGATTATCCACACAAACTGGCACTCTGTTCCACGCCACAATGGCAGGCGGTAGGTGTGTGCAGTCGGCATGGCATAACATATGCGTAGTGGCACACATACATGTGCGTCGCTGTAACATTCGTCAGTCCGACCTACGGCGACGATGTGGCCCGGCTGCGCGTGGCGCTCAAATGCCGTGTCGGACTTTAGACATGCCGACGTGACCTCTGCGTGACGTAAACGGAAGAACTGCCTTGATGTACGAGCGGGAGCCTTTCGACGAGCAAAATATTCATGCTCCCTGTATCCCTCATCCTAAAATCTCAAAACTCGGCATTATTGTTGACACATGCTACTACTACCATGGTACAAAATTTCAGAGTCAGAAGTGAGAGCTAGGGAGCCCTATGAGCCTTCAAAGTTTTTTTCGGAAAAACCGGCGGACTGATAGTACAACAAGTCGGCGACTCGGCGGAGCAACAGCGTTGAGCCACGTGGTCTCGGTTGGGTCACGTGGTGCTTGATGAATACCTCCTCGGCCTCGGCTACTATCGGCTAAGTCCCGGTTACCGTCTACCGGGCTCAAGCTTTCAACAAGGCTCAGGCCGACTCAGGCCATTTGTTCCACCTCAACGTCTCAAAGATTCTACAGACAGCTGTGCCCATTGTTGGCACTTGGGTGTCGTCGGGTGGAATCCCTGAGGACCTGAGAATGATATGATAGTGAGGTAGTACAGTAGACGGCACGACAACTTGAAGGGCAGGGTGCAAACGTGTGAACATCACACTGTTCAACGTCAATCACTGGCACAGTATAATATCAACTATTTGGGGGGCACACCCCCATGCTTACAGTCGCGCATGAAGCCTCTGTGAAACTGAAAATCAGAAGGGTTAAAATCGCTGGCGTGTGATTGAACGCGGCAAGTCCAGTGAAAACGGAAGCGAAATTCGAATTGATACTGAAGACAAACAAAGAAGTCTACAAAACACAAGTCCGCGGGAGCCACACCTTCCCGAAGCACGTTCCTCCGTCAAGCCTTCTTTGCTAGCCGTGCACTCCTCCGCAGACCCTCCGCCGGTATCTCTCTCGGGTTCCTGCCCCGACGCGCTCGCTTCTTGGAGTCTGCGGCAATCAAACGAGCGTCTTCGTCCAGGACACCCTGCATTGAGTGTGCGGGGGGCTTGTGTTTCTTGTTGCTCTTCCCATTGCCGGGCGACGCGGTGGGGCCGAAAGCGCGCGTGGATTCCCAGTTGGCGGGGATGAGATCACCGTTGTTCTTGATGCGCGGCCACGGTCGCTGGATGTGTTTCCGGAGTAGCAGCAGAATGTACTCGTGCTTTGCGACGTACGGTGCACGTTTTCGGTCCTCCGCTGTGGGAACTTCGTCGTCAGCAGTTTGTTGTCTCAAATCATTTTCCTCATGCTCTTCAAGTTTCTGTTGTACGACGTAGAAGAAATCTTCAACAAAACGAACGCCCGACGAACGCGTAGGCGTGGAAGGGGCGTCTTCATCGGTATCCGGAGAAGGGGGGATGATGGGAAGCAGAGCCTTCCTAGCTTCGTAGTGCTGAATTTTGTAGTACGAGTGAAAGATGCCTCGTAGGGTGAAAAGGAGGCCGTCGAGGGGTGAGGCGAAATGAACCTGTGCGGACGCAGGGTCGGGTGATATAGTGAGACCCTCGGAAGTCTTCATGGCAGTGGACTTTGTTCTCCCAACGCCGTACTTGCCGTCCTTGAAACTGTACGCGTCGAAGAAGCTTTCAATGAAATCCGGGACGTCGCTGACGTTAGACTGCAGATATCGGACACCGTAGTAGAGGATCACATGGAAGAACGACTCCAAGTCATCCGAGAGCTCGACCACCTTGTCGTTTTGTGCGAGCAATGCGACTGACATGAATTGCCATGTCCCCTACAACCCGGGTGTAACTATGAATAAGAGGCGTTGATATTGCGCAGCACAAACACTTACCGTCCGCTCCGGTTGCCGTTTTATCTTTACTCTTGTGTCTTTTGCGAGCTCCCAATCCGCTAGGAGCCCCTTCCATACGATGCGTCGGCCATTGTTCGACTCGACAATCTTAGGGTAGATCAAGACGTTTCCCCCGCTAACGTCGCGGTGGAGGATATGTAGGAGCTTCCAAGCGCCGTAGTGTGCTACAGAGACGAAGTTATATTAGCGCCTGTTTATGAATAGACATAATAGTTTTGGGCGTGCTTACCGCCGATACAATCGTACACGATGGACAGGAGCATCGCCCCATCCACGAAACTCTCTATACTCATACACACTTCCTCGACCACGAGTCGATAGTGCTTATGTCGCCGATGTTGAGAATCCGTGGCGGTGGTGCTTGCCTTCGCTTTGTCGTCCCCGCGTTTCCGCTTCCCAGATGCCCCTTTATTACCCTGAGATCCTGATGAAGGACCAGACGAGCTCGCCGCAGCGCGACGTGGGATGAAAGGAGAATCGGGGACAGAGAACTTGAGAAGACGGGTATCGCAGAAGTCCGGCGTTTCAGTGACGTGGTTGAGGATGTCGCCATGGCAAACTAGAGTTGGGACATTCTGGACATTTGCCTGGTTCAGCTTCGCCAAGGTGTCACCCTCCTTTTCGACCCCATCGTAGTCGGTGCGCCATGCATCTTTCAGCCAGGTGAACCGCCGAGTGGTGAGGTCATACGCAGCGTATCCACGCGTTCCGCGGCCGATCAAGCCCTTCTGTTGATAGTAGGGGCGGCCAACAAGAAAGCGTCGGGAGTCATCGTGTGCGTTCTGACCCGGAACCTGAAGTTCAAAGCGAGGCCAGTTGTCTTTGAGGGACCCCCGGAAGAGGGTGCGGATGTAGTCGAATGTGAAGGGTCCGGTGGCTTCATCATCGCGGAGGCCACGTTCTTCAGCATCCACGTCCGAGTCTCGGCGCTGCGCCACGTCGTCCATGACCTTCCAGAGAGCATCCCCTGGGTGTATACGAGTAGCGGATGAGTCGAGGCCGAGGCGATGGGGCGCGTGGGCTGCTAGAACCGAGATGCGGAAGAGAATGTCGCAGAAAAGTTCCCAGTCGTTGATGTAGTTTATTGCACGGCTGGTCGCGACGCCAGACCGATCCCAACGCATGACACGAACTTTGGTGCCCATGACGAGAAGCATGATGAGGAACGTGCGCTGTTGTATATTGAAGACAAGCTCCGCATAGCTGATAATCTGTCCGCGGACCTTCTTCTTGGACTCCGCGTTCGTCCGGAGCTGTGGCATGGCGTCGTCGAAAGGGTCGAGTGAGTCGTCTCCGCGTTTGAACTCGATAGATACCAGCTGGTCTGCCCAGTTAGGACGAGCGTCCTTGGGAGCATCCTTCTCATAGAAAAGCGCAGCATCGATCTTTTGTCCGTCTTCGTCGATGGAGCTGGGATCGGGTTGGTTTTCGCAAAGGTGGAACTTGAGACCTGGCGCGAGTCTTTTCTTGTTCATAGCGGATTCCTAAATAGTGCGAATAAGATGCAAGAGAAGAGAAAATCAGGCTACGCGACTTACCATGAGAGCTGATATGTTCTTCTCTTTCATTTCGTCGGCCTTAACCAGTTCATCGAACGGAGAGGCTCGACGGGCTGGCTTCCTCAGAAGAGGGATGTTTGCGGGTAAAGCGAGGATGTGGTTGAGGAGAACATTGTCGTCGATGAGAACGGGGGTGTGAGACATTTCGTCGCAAATTTTGGCGCGATACTCGGAAAGTTTGTGTCTGCGATCGTTGGTAGCAAGATCAAACCCTCCAAACGTTCGGAGAACACCAAACGCCACTGGAGTGGTAGGGACGTTAGAGGAGGAGTCACCCATGTCGAGGAATTGGGATGCGAAATTGACATACCTGATGTAGGTTTTTATATGCTATACAGCAAAGGGCGGGTGCTGGTGGTGGTCAGTGCTTGGGCCTCGGGAGGTGGCTTGACCTAAAGTAGGTAAGAATGCTCGCTTCGGGGGCAGGTTAGCCGATGCGGAGTAAGATTCACGGTATCTAATTGACCCTTTAGAAAGGGAGGAGAACAATGGCCGCGGAGGAAAGTAGTATGAGGCAACGGTGGTGGTGGTCAACAGTAAAGCTCCGGGCGCTTGCGCAACGCTCTCGGCTCTGTCTCGGACAAGTTCGACCTTCCTTTTTAGGTTTGCCGGTGCACAATGCACAAGTCACGCAACGCGGCGGCCCTGAATGAGTCGCTTTGCCTCAAGCTGGAAGCTTGCCTAGATACCATTAGGCCAGAGCTTGTGACCCCGTAACAGGACTGTAGAGTATTCACGTCGCCCCAGTGGAGTCACCAGTGTTAGCGATGCTACATGGTATACGTAACTAAAAAGGAAACATGGTGCTTCTTCGGGGCCGGGGGTGCTAGGTGGTCCTGACTCCTTTGACCACAGAGGTGTCCTCCACGACTGAATAGATGGTCTGGATCTCATTGCTGCCAGCTAATTGGCATTATTGTATCACCTGCCAGAATATTTTCCTCGACGAAATGTCAACTTTAGAGGTCTAGGAGGCCCGAAAGCGACGGAAACGATAGGAACATAATCTTGATCACATGCAACAAGGACCATACAGCATGATTCACGAAAATAGCGGTAGTCGCCTACATCAAGCCTTACTCGCAACTCGCGCACTTCTCCTTACGCCCTGCCGTTGCACCCTCGGCGCTCGTATTCTACGCTTCTTCTCCTCGACCTCCCTCCCCACAACCGCGGGTCCGCCGGCGGGAGGTACATCCATGACAGGAGGAATCGAGGCACTCTTTCCCTGAGTATGCAAGGCCTGAATAGATGGGGTGGTGTCCCGGTCGGAGTCGCGTTTCGATTGCGAATCCGCCGCGATGAGGTCGCCCTGATTGCAGGCGGGCGGCCACTTGGCATCTACGTGTGACAGCAAGAGCGATAACATATAGTCGTAGTCGGCAACCTCCGCGGCACGAGCCCTGTCTTGCTGAGTTGGAATCTTGGCATCTTCCTCCGCTTTGCGACGGGCCTTGCTCTGCTCTTCAAAGCGTTCCAGACTTTCAAGTATTTCTGGCGTTGACACGATCCTCTCCGAGTCATCGAGGACGCGTCTGGGAGCCATGCGTCGATTGGTAGCAGAGGGCGGGACAGTGGGTGGGATAAGTTTCTCTGACTCGTGTGCCCGGACTTTGTAGAGGGATACGAAGCGACGGCGAAGTTCATGGATGAATTCGTCGAGGGGCGTCGAGAAGTAGAGAATGTCTGAAGAGCATTGTGGCGCGATAATGATGTCTCCGGGGGTCTTAATCGTATAGGCTTTCTTAGGTCCCATCTGGTATTTTCCACACCATAACCCGTATTCATCGAAGAGGTTCTCGATGAACGCGGGGACGTCCGTGATGTTGGACTCGAGATACCGGACGGAGTAGTAGAGGATGACGTAGAAGAATGACTCCAGCTCGTCGGTAATGCCGAAAGTCTCCGGTTTGGATGAGAGCAGATTGGCCGACATAAACTGCCAAGTTCCCTGTGTTGCCGTAATCAGATGATTAGCCTAGACGGTTGCCATGAGTGAATAAGTCACTTACTACTCTCTCCCGCCGCCTACGTTTCATCTCCCTCGTGTCTATAGCCAACTCCCAGTCACCGAGGATACCCTCCCACTTGATGATCCGCTTGCCTTCGAACTCAGCAATCCGTGGATAGACTAGAATGTTTCCACCACTAATGTCCCCGTGAGTCAGGTTCAACGACGTCCAGGCATCCCTGTGAGCTGGAGAAGGTGCGACGTAAGACATTGTGAGCGGGCATAACGTTGCTGTGCTTACCAAGGACACAGTCGTATACAAGAGACAAGAGTTGTTCGCCGCTAGTGAATGTATGGAGAGGCATGCACACTTCTTCTACGACGAGCCGGTAGTGCCTATGACGTCGGTGAAGAGGATCGAAGACATCGTCTGCTGCGTCGCCTTCGCGTTTCCGCTTCGAACCAGATGGCTGACTACCCTGAACTCCGAAGGACTTGAGTTGTCGATCCTCCCAGAAGTTCGCAGTTTGTGTAATTTGATCGGGGATGTCGCCATGGCAGATCAACGTCGGGACATGCCTGACCTTCGCCGCGTTGAGCTTGGATAGGATGTCACCCTCCCTCTCGACGTCGTGGAGGTCGAGGCGCCACGTATCTTTTAGCCAGGAGAACCGCTGAGTGGTGAGATCGAATGCGACATAACTGCGCGTGCCGCGACTGGCCGGTCCCTTCCGTTGATGCACCGGGTAGCACACGAGAAACCGTCGTACACCGCCATCCACCGCATCGTCGGGGACCTTCAGCTCGTATCGGGGCCAGTTATGTTTGAGAGATTTGCGGAAAATCTTGCGAATGCACGCATATGTGAAGGGTTCTGTGAGCTCGCCGTCGCCTAGGTCGCGCTCCTTTTCATCGGCATCTGAGACCTGTTGTATAGCCACGGAGTCCATGGTTTTCCACCGAGGGTCCTTGGGATATATCCGGGTAGCACTTGGATCGAACCCGAAGCGGTCAGGGGAGTGATTGGCCAGGATGGAGATCCGAGAAAGGATATCGCAAAGGAGCTTCCAGTCCTCTACGTAGTCTATCGCCCGAGTGGTCACGACGCCTGACCTGTCCCAGCGCATGACACGAACTCTCCTTCTCATGACGAGAAGCATAAGAAGAAAGGTGCGGTGTTGAACATGAAAGACGAGATCAGTGTGGCCGAATATTTTGCCGCGGGTCTTCATTCGCAAGTCCGTATCGGTCTGAGTACGATCGAAGGGGTCGCGGGACTTGTCGTAGTCTAAGAACACAACGGAAACCAACTCGTCTGCTGCACAGTTGGGTATACCATTCTTTGGAGGGCGTTTCAAGGGGAAGAGGGCTGCGTTAATCCTGCCGATGTGCTCATATCCCGGCTGCTCTTCACAACGGCGAAGCTTGAGGCCTGGAGCCAGCCTCTTCGAGTTGACCGCATGTTGCTGCAAGATACGAGCCAGTTAGTGACTGAAATGAGCGAAAATGTGACAAACAGGCGTACGAAGGCATCAAACACTACGTCCTCTATCATTCGGTTCGCAAGCTCCAAGCCAGTGAACGGAGAGCTCTTGCGTTCGGGCAGATGGCTGGTAAGGGGTATCCCGGGTGGGAGTGCAAGAAAGTGGTCAAGGAATTCGGTGTCCTCGATCGTCACAGGAACTTGAGACATCATCTTTGGCCACGGTATTGCAGAGTCCTGTTCTTGCCGTTGTCGAAGGGAGGGACCAGATTCAGCTTCTGGGTGAAGTCTGCTGCGCAGTTTTAGTGGTCATAAGCTGAAAAGTGGGAGAGAGCAGTGCATACCGCGAAGCGCGCGCTTTTATATAACTTCGGAGAGGGGGAGTACGTCGTAAAGAGTACAGTCCGTTGAACGTTGAAAGCTTTCTGAGCGAGCTCGGGCGTGTATGGCGGTAGCTCCTATAAGTAGCAGGAAGAGCCTGAGAGTACCCTCCATCGATCGGGTGCAGATAAATTCCAATAAGCGAATCAATTGTTGGCCTTCTGCTCTGGGATGGAACAATAGCATGACGAGCGCCGCGCGCGTTAGTGGGGTAGTGACTGCACGTGGTGGTCAAGAATCACCCTCTGGGCGCTTGCACTGGGCTTAAGGAGAGCCTTCCCGATTGGGTTCTCGGCTGCCGGCTATCGGCACGTCGAGTCCTTGAGTCCTCGGCCCCCTTCCAGGCTGTCTCCGGACCATCTCTTGGTCCCTCTCGCACTTCACTTGGGCTCGATACTAAGATAATCACTTGATAAAGTCCCACATATTGTGCAATAGAACGCCATAAAGTCCTAGACACCAAGGATTCTGCGCTTGTAGCGCCGTAACAACCACAGCGTGCAATTTCTCATTCAACCGTATCCTTCCGATCCGACCAATAGCTACCAACTACCGCTAGTTTTGGCTCTAGCTCGGCGCTTTTTTGGTGAGTATCTGTATCATGGTGCTGGTGTTTCTTCCTATAGCGTTAACAGTTTCGATGGCGCCTTAGTCTCGAAGCACACTCTCGAGACCTCCGTGCTACCGACCATGCCCACATGGGAGGAATTGGTAAGTGTTTTCATCAGCAGCATTGATGCCCAGCAAAAGCTGTAGTCTACCCGTCTGGCGGGACGAGCGCACCGCTCGCAGTAACGTTTTTTATGCCTTACTGCGTCGTCTTGTTGAAGAGCGGGAGAGATGCAGCTGCGGCTGGGTAGGAACTTGATCGGCTTATGCTAAAATATCCCGCAGTACGTAGACTCAGTGGATACGGATGCGGACCGTGGGCAACCGCTCGGCCTTCGTCAGACTCCTGGTATGGTCGCTCTACACTCGCATGGATCAGGCCTCCTCACTCACTCCCTTCACAGGGTGCCTATCAATCTCCGCGCTCGATGGCTTAGTAGCTCAAGACTTTGGGGGCCTGAACGCCGTCATCACCTCCCCAAATGACACTGAGGTTCCTCAGTTTCCTCACATCAGTGGTCGCCGCATTGTCATTCGTGACGATGGGATGTGGGGCCCTCAGGAATACTCACGCTGGCCACAACAATACCACCCGGACCTCATTCACCACGCTTGTATCCCGCGCGCCCCGGTGACCGACAGCACCGGGCCTGGCCCATGCATATGGACCCCACTTTCTCTCGAGCAGTTCTATGCCCCCGAGGACACATGGCCTCGGGGTTACGGGCATGTGGTGGCCGACGTCTACACGGAATTGGAGCACGAGGCGACCCTCGCCATCGCGCGCTTCACTCAGACAGATGGACCTCCCTCGCGCAAGACCCACGGAAACTTTCTGGTCAATCTCCTACTGCACGCCGTGCAACGTCTCGAGAAAGTACCTTCGTCATTCTTGCAAGCGCTCGTTTTGGTGGGACAAATACAGCGCATCGTCTTGGAGCTCTCGGGCCTCTACACCTACCTCCGCGTTGTACGCCCCCGCCTACTTGATCCCACAATCCGCAATTCGGATCCCCTCACTTTACGCGGGGTATTCCTCAACAGCCACGCCGACGCGCAGGAGTTCTTCCGCGTCGGCATCCCCTTTTGGCTCATCCAGACCTATTCTCCGCACATTGTCATTCGCGAAGTCGTCCAGAGCGCGCGCCCGGTTTCGTCGTCCCTCTCTCTACAGCCTGCCTTCCCAGTCCTCGAGGATGCCCGGCACGTTGGCGGTCAAGCATATCAAGACCCCTCCCGGTGGCCCTTGACATCTCTCATCCACACGGCCGAGGAGGTTATCGGATGTCGCCTCCCATCCGCGGCGCCGCCCCCACCAGACCCCACCCCCGATTCTTCTTCTCAGCCGCAAGAAAAGCGAGCAAGAGTAGATGACTCTGTCTCGCGCGCGACCCCAAAATCGAACGCTCCCAAAAAGACTCGTCGGGGCAAACGCGCGCGCGGAGAAAAACCGCGCCCGCCGCATCCGGCCCTCAAGTACCTCCCCCCTCCAGAAAACCTCGTCGCACTCCCCGCGTCGTGGGCGCGCGCGCTTGCAGCCGCGCCACCACTCCCAGATACCCCTCCCATCGCGGCGGCTTACTACTTCCCCCCGCCGTTCGTTTTGGTCGACATGGACGACAAGACCGGGCGCTACGCGCACAACTGGCTGCGCCTGCGGACCTTCGCGCGCCAGCGGCTCGTCGACCTCACGATCGACGGCGAGCCGCTGCGCATCGGAGAGTGGCGCGACGCCCTCTACGGCGAGTACGCCGTGCCGGAAGACGTCGCGCCCGCGCAGGAAAAGACGTACACAAAGGCCCAAAGTGCAACCTACACACGCAAGCTCGGCCTTCGCTGCCTCTTCGCCAATGCGGGGGGGCTCCCGTCCTACGACCCGGGGTGCACGCGCGAGTGGCGCGGCGCCCCCGTCACCGCAGAGCGTGCGCGCACCGACACCGCCCTGCGCGCGGAGCTCCTGTGGGAGCTCCACGAGGTCAACTGGCGCTGCGAGCTGCGCGACCTCGATCGCTTGATGCTCGGCGACCGGGCGGGCGGGGCGGAGGAGACGTTCCTCAAATGGGACCGCCTCGGCGCCGTCGCGCGAGTCTGGGGAGGCCGCGGTGGGCTCAGCGTGTTCCCGCGCTACCCCGACGCGCCCGCCCCGGATCTATGGGGCAAGACCCCGTCGGAGGTTCTTACGGCGCGGCGTGACCGCCTCGGTGCCCTGATTGACGTGTTGTCGCGGTGGCCGGGGTGCCCCCAGGAGCTGTGGCAGTTCCAGAAGGACAAGATGAACAAAGCAGATCTTGAGACTGTCCTGAAGGGCGAGGAAGAGGCTGTCGGCTTCTATGTGAGGTGCTTCACGTTGCGTTTTAGTCGGCTCCCTGTATCGCCTTGTTTCCCTCCCACCCACAATTCGTAGACTATCTTAATCGCGCATTGTATGATAGTCTTTTGCTCCATTTCCACAGGCGGACAATAGTGTTGATTCGGACGTCACGAAAAAAACACTGACTATTGAACGCTTTCCGGGTAAGCCCGAGCGACGGTGCGGTGCCAACTCTTACAGAAGGAAGACGACCTAGAACAGTCACTTATCCATCTATACGATTGCACTATATGTGCGGATCCTTGGCGCGACGATGTCAATGCATGCATATCTCACTGTACAGCCTACAACTACAACTACAACGCTACAACCAATGCAATACTATCGAAACTACAACTACACAGAACGTCCGAAACCATTCACTTCTTGTTGATCAAGCGTGCGCTCCTCCGGGTCCCCTCCCGCGGCTCCGGCTTCTGGCGCGTCTTCGCCCGCTGCCCACCCTTCGCTGCCGCCGCCTTCCCCGCCTTCGTTGTCGCGTCCTCTTCGTTCACCTTCGCACGCTTAGTCGGCCGTTTCGCGTCAGGTGCCGGTCGCTTGACAGATGTCCGGGGTGGTACGACGGGGTTCGCGGGCTCCGCAACCGTCGCCGCGGGGTCCGACGGCTGGGCGGCCTCGGCCGCAGGAGCGGGCTTGGCCTTGGGCTTGCGTTTCTTTTGCGTGCGGTCGCGTATAACCCATTCCCTCTCAGGCCACGCTGTCGAGTCAATCACGGACTTGACCCATTCCATCACCGCTGCGTGCCTCTGGGCATCCTCCATCACCGGCCTCTTGGGTTTCTTGTTTTGATAGCGCACCTGTACAGTCCGGATGAATTTACCAAACAGGAGGTCTAGGGGACAGTCGAATTGAACGAGACGGGTCTCTCGGGTATCCGGCAGCTTGAGATTTCCGTCTGCGGTTTTGGCCATGGCGGATTTCCCATTCATGAATACGCAGGAGCCTCGCATATAGCACTTTTCGCTGAAGAAGTCGTGAAGGAAGCGCTTGACGTCCTCGATGTTCGATTTGATGTACCGGATAGCGAAATAGAGTATGACGTAGAAAAACGACTCGAGATCGTCGGCAAGCACGACAGCTCGTTCTTCGTCCCAGTTCAGAGCGACAGAGTTGAACTTCCACGAGTCCTGATGACACTCATATTAGTCACATGCGATTCTAGGAGTAGCTAGTGTGTAACTCACTATCTTCGGGGGATCTTTCGCGCTGGCACCAGGCGTTACGTCCGCCGCCCATTCCCAGTTTGTGAGCACACCTTGCCAGACGATCTCTCGGACGCCACTTCCATCTGCTCTAGTGACGACTCTGGGCAAGATCCGGACGGCATTGTCGTTCACTTCGCGATGGAGGACGTTGATGCGAGACCAGGCCTCCTGATGGGCTGTGAAGTGGGATTCTGTGAATACTCGTCCAGTGTGATAAGTTCGAGACGCACCCGAAATACAGTCGTTTACGAGTGTCAGGAGCTGACGAGGGTTTGTAAAGCGCCACAGGGACATGCATACTTCTCGAGTAACCAGCCGATAATGTCGAAATCCTGGAATATGGGGGACCTTGAAGCCAGAGTAGTTGGGTTCCCAGTACTCCGAGTCTCTTTTGACAGCATTCGGAAGGGCGTCCATCGCGTCCTTCACCCATTGCTGCCAAGAATCGGGGCCAAACAGCTTCCATAAGGACACCGTCTGCGTCCTGTGTCCGTTGACATCGCCGTGACAGAGGAGTGTTGGGACGTTGTTGACGCCCCCGGCGTTGAGCTTCGCAAGGATTTCGCCTTCCCTATCCACGCCATCACCACAATCCAGTCGCCATACGTCTTTGAGCCACGTGAATTCGCCCGAGCGGACGTCGAGGGCAAGATATCCACGACACCCGGGGCCAGCACCCCTGTCCAAGGGCGCGACGTAGTGTGCGTCACCGACGAGAAACCTGCGGAGCCCATCCTCTTCGGTTTCGTCGGGGACCGTGAGCTCGTAACGAGCAGATGAGGCGTCCTCGAGGGTTGACTGGAATATCTGTCGCGCATATTTCCATGTGAAAGGCTCCGTGGCTTCCCCATCGCTAAGCACTCGTTCCAGTATGTTCATGTCTCCGTCCTGGAACAGAGTGGCGTTGTCCATGATCGTCCACCGAGGGTCGTCGGGGTAGATCCGGGTGGCTGTGGGGTCGAAGCCGATGCATTCCGGAGCGTGCTTCGCGAGGATAGAGATTCGCTGGAGCACCTCGGCGAACCACGTCCACTGCTGGACATAGTTGATGGCGGGTGTGGTCGCGACGCCTTCCCTGTCACACCGAATTATACGGACCCACTTCTCCGTGACGAGAAGAACGAGGAGGAACGTCCGATGTTGCTCCGCGAAGCTCGCCTGTATGTAGGTCACAATACGATCATGGACCTTTTGTTTGCCCTCGTCCTTCTCCCTGGTGAAGTTGAAGATCGAGGATAGCTCGAAAGGATCGTGGTCGGGCTCCTCGAAGAAAACGCCAACCAGGTGGTCAGCCAAATGTAGGTGGTTGTCGGCGCTGAGTTGGACTTCGTTTGAGCGAAACAACGCGCCAGCGGTAGGCCGTTGATACCTTCGGAGGTACGAAGGAGTCTCCGTAGGCTCGTCTTCCAGATGAAGCCCGATATTTGGTGAGAGGTTCAGGCCGTTAATCGCCTTGGCCTGTGGTGAGGTCACTCTCAGCTGTCAAGCGGCAAAGTTGGCAAGGTCATGGTCTAATTGCTCACCGTTTTCTCTGCCGCCTGTTCCCTGGAGTCCCAAAAGGGATAAGCCAGAGAAGCATATGAAGGGTATTCTCGCGCCCCGATCGCCTTGGGAACTTTTGCCGGTAGTGCGAGCAGGGTGTCCAGGACATAGTCCTGGTCGAGGGGGACGACAGGGTTCCGCATCTTTTTGCAGGGTTGAGGGGGACGAAGAGGGATGGGATATGAGAGAGGAGGCGTGCAGTGATTCAGCTCTATGAAGTGGCTTAAGTAGTCTCCAGTGGTCAACGACCAAAACGTGCACATCTCACGGCCCGCTCTGCCGAAAACCCAACCTTCCTTTGTCCGGTAGGCGCCTAATGATCCTGCTGATGTCATAGACCTGAACCTGTCTATTGTGCGATGGCAATGGTATCAGAGCGCCTCGGTATTTGTCTATTGTCCACCATTACGCGTGCGCGTCTCGATGACGAATGGGTGGGCAATCAGCTGCTAACATCCTCGACGCGAAAACACCTGAGAATGCGCCTACCGCTCTTGTCATCGTTCGCGTAGGATCCTCGTGTGCTCAACGGTAGGCTGTAGCCGAAAGGCACGTCAATCATGGAAAAGCCAGGTTCCCGGAGATACCAGTACAGCGTTGCTGCTCAATAGATCGACTGCGAAGAGGTTCAAAGTGGTGCTCGCGACGAGCGACTCGGAAGCGCAATTATTCGAAGGATCTCTAGGACGATCACCGCCGTAGGGTTCGCGTTTCGTCGTTCCCGTTGATCTACCAAGCACGTCTCAACATTATTCACGGATTGACTGAAGCATCGTAATCAGGTCAATATAGAATATAGACCACGTAGCAGGATGTGGGCAGAACGAGTATGAGCGCCGTGAGGTACCGCCGTTGCTAAGTTACCTGAGGCTTGGCCTGCCACCGCCGAGGTGTAACTGGCATAGAGTGTGGCCGGTTCAGAAGCAGGTAAAGATAATGCCCCGTCGAAGAGGTGGGCGTGTGGTATAAGAACATTGGGACGTGGAGGTGAAGCATGACGCGTCAGATCTAGGAATGTCATCATTGTCTTCAGACTTCAAGGAAGTGCTCAAGACAAGCAGTAGCCCGCCAAAAGAGCAGCAATAGCTCTGATAGTTGGCTCATAAACTCGCCTAGTCCCAATATACAAGCACACAACGCGAGGTGTGACATTAGGTAAGTTCACTGAACCTCGCGAATGCTCACGATATTCAGTGAACTCACGCAAAGTGTGTTGAGATCAAGAAGGTACATGACATACCGTAACGAGGGGCGACACTCTCAAGCACCCCTCACCACGCCATTTACGCAACCGTATATGATCGTTGAGCGATATCCCTCGATTGCTCCGGCTCACTGGCAGCTTGAGTACATGGACCGGTAGGTACGAGGAGGCGGTTTACGTGCTATGGAAGTGGCCTATCTCTGAGAGAGGACAGAGAAAATGAAGTTGCGAGAGATAGAGGGCGGGCGGAGATGTGCAGAGGGGCTGTCGCTAAACAGTTTCTACAAACGCCAGAAAGAGAACAAGCCGGCGTACTCACTGAAACCCACACAACCCACACCAATACGCCGGCCCGTCTCGTTCCATAACGCTCACGCCCATTGTGTCCAACTAGAGTTCATGATTCAAAGGCGTGAACCCGGTCGGTAGTAGGTAGTAACTTGTCGTCGTAGGATGAGGGAGTGTACGAACGCTGGGTGATATGCATCGATGTGGACAATGAGATGACTAGTCGAAAGGGGTGGGGGTGGTTCGGCTCTATGAGGACCTACGATCCACCAAGGGTAAGGAAGGTAAAGAGTCGAGGCCCGAGGGCGACGAACTGTGGCCGCGTGTGGCGGTAGCGCCCGCATGGGGGAATTCAATTGATTGGGCCTTTGAAATTCTGATAGCTACATGGATAAGTGGTTCGGCTTACGTTGTAGCGGCCACTTCGACTTAGAGGTACCCAGGGAAAGACAGCTTCAATTCAGAAGGAACACTGCATACATACAAAACACTGCAAAGACACACAAATCACTGTCCCTTGTTCAACGGTCGCGTACGCTTCCGCGTGCCATCGCGCGGCTCGCGTCTTCCCCGTGCCGTCTTCCTCTTACGCTTCGTCGCGCCGGCCTCGAACCCTTGTGCCTCATCCGTATTGTCCTTGCTTACCTTTCTGCGTTTGCGGCGCTGGTCCGGGCGCGCTTCTACCAGCGTTTCTTTAGTGAGTACAGGCGATGCACCAAGCTGCGACGGCTGAGGTCGCACGTCCGGTGCCTTCGACGGCGTGGCGGTTGGGCCGCGCTTCTGGGCCGAGTTAGCGTCCGGTAGGATACGGTCACGCACTTTACCCAACGGCCAAGGCGTTCTCAGGGATTCTTCGAGCAGTGCGGCCATCGTTTCGTGACTGGTAACCATCTCTGCGGCGAGATCGCGTTCATGCTGTGTGGGCACGGCGGGGGGAGCTTCGGCGAAGCGCTCGGGGTTGAACTTCTTTGTCTTCTTGAGGAATTGCGCCGTACGGCGCCGGGCTCTAGATTTCGTCGTCTTCACGGGTGTTTGTGGCGAAGTATTTTCTACAACGCCAGACGATAGTGGGCGCATAGCATGGCTCCTGTCGTACTCCCTGACCTTGTATGCGGTCTGAAACAAGTGAAGAAGCTTGCCGAGGAGACTATCAAGGGGGAGGTTGAAAACCAGCTTCTCCTCGCCGAATCCCGCTACAGCCGTCAGCTGGCGGCCCTCCTCCATGGTCATGCGCTTAGCGTATCCAGCTGTACAGATGTCATCTTGCCGGCGGATGGCATCGAAAAACCCTTTGATGTAGTTTCCGACGTTTTTGACGTTAGAGTCGAGGTACCGGATAGCGTAGTAGAGGAGGACGAGGAAGAAAGACTCGAGGTCGTCCGGGAGCTCGACGTGCTTGTCCTGGTTTGTGAGCAGTTCGACCGACATGAACTGCCACGTCCCCTGGACAAACGGGAGTTAGAAGAATAAAGGATATGCACAGGATGTATGACGCACCGTTCTCCCAGGCTGCCGCCACTTTCCCTCCCTCATGTCCTTAGCCATCTCCCAATCTACCAGGACACCCTCCCAAACGATTTCTCGAATGCCATCCTCAAGTATCACTCGGGGGTAGATGAGAATGTTTCCGCCGCTCACATCACCATGCAGGATCTGGAAAAGGAACCAAGCAGCGTGGTGTGCTGCGGACGGTGCCCGTCATCAGCTTCCAGCGTCGTGATGGACTGAAATACCACTCACCAGACATACAGTCCAGGACGATTGACACTAGCTGCGAAGGTTCGGTGAACTGGCCTAGGGGCAAGCAGACTTCCTTGACCACGAGGCGGTAATGACGATAGAGGCCATGAGGGCCACGGGATGAAGCATCGTGGTCGTAGGCGTGGTCGTCTTGATCGTCTTCGCGCTCTTCCTCGTCCCCGTCTTCTGCAGAGGTGTCTTCGTTGCGTCTTCTACCGTCACTACCTTTGTCGTCGGGATCGCCTTCGTGTTTTCGTTTAGCGCCAAAGGTACGGTTTTGCCAGATATCCCAAAGTTCGGAGGTGCGCGTGGTGTGACCATTGATGTCTCCGTGGCAGACGAGAGTTGGGACGTGGTAGACACCCTTAGCATTGAGTTTCGCGAGAACGTCGCCCTCTTTCTTGGCGTCCTTGTAGTTCGCGCGCCACACATCCTTGAGCCACGTAAGCTCTCCTGTGCGCGTATCAAGAGCGACATAACCGCGAGTCCCGCGACCTGTCTCCCCTTCCGCGTTGAAATGCGGGCGGCAGACTAGGAATCTGTGAAGGCCATCGGCCTCGTTCTCGTCGGGTACGGTGAGCTCGAAGCGAGGCCAGTCGTCCGCAAGGGACGTTCTGAACAGGGTGCGGATATACTTCCAGGTAAATGCGCCGGGTATCTCGCCGTCATGAAGCTCTCGTTCCGTCTCGTCAACATCCGTGTCTCGCACACGCCCTGCATCGTCCATAATCGCCCATCGCGGGTCTCCGGGGCGAATACGGGACGCAGTCGTGTCCATGCCCAGACACTCTGGAGCGTACTTGGCGAGGACGGAGATGCGCCAGAGAACTTCGCTGAACCATTTCCATCGGAGAACGTAGTCGATGGCAGGAGTAGTCGCGACGCCTGACGCGTCCCAGCGGAGGACGCGAACGCGCCGACCCATGATGAGGAGCATGATGAGGAACGTGCGATGTTGGATATTGAGAGTAAATTCAGCGCGGTAGGTGATTTGATCGCGCGCCTTCGTCCGCAAGTCGACGTCGGTTTTGAGCTGCGTTTCGGAGTAGTCGAAAGGATCGAGTTTCTTGCACCCATGCCTGAACTTGATAAGGATGAGTTGGTCTGCCCAGTGAGGGCACTCGTCGGCGGAGACATGTTCACTAGAAAAAAGCCCGCCGTAACCTCCCCAGCCATCTTCTTGACCATCTTCTTCAATGCAGAAAGGGTCGGGGGGTTCCTCGGGCTCAGAGAGTTCCTCGGGTCGTTCTTCGGAGAGTTCCTTGGAGAGTTCCTCGGAGAGATTAAGCTCGAGGCCAGGGCAGAGGTTGTTGGCTCTGTCGTTGACCACCTTAGCCTATAGGACAATGTGAGCTACACGGGAGAGGTATTGTTGAGAGAAACAGCATACCATTCTCGCGGAGAGCGTGGACTCCTTGAGTGTACCCGCTACAGTCAGAGTGGGAGCGAATGGGGATTCCGTTCGTTCGGGCATGACGGTCGCGCGAACAGGGACATGGGCGGGAATGGCGAGGACTTCTTCGAGAAGATAGTGGATGTCGAGAAAGACTGGTGCATGGAACATGTCGCTTGTGATTTTGGCCTGAAACGTTCAAGAGAGTTGAAGGTGTTGATCGTCGATTAGAACTGCCTCGCTGGACCACGAGTCGTACGTTGACGACTCCTGACAGTCCTGCAGGTCCTGCGGAGAAAGAATGCTGGTTTTGAGATGGAAGTGCAACACACTTCGGGATGAGGATGCTTTTATATGATAAAAGCACAGGAGGTGGTCAATGTGTGCTTCAAGTTGGGCCCAGGCCCCGAGACGTCACAAGTCGGCGCTAGTCGGCCCAGAGACCAACCGAGCTGCCAAAATAGGGATAAAGATCACCGGAGTATGAATTGAGAAAGACACACGGCCGAGGTATTGGACTGAGTCTTAATTTCCCATCACGGGGGGGGGGCAGGCTGGGAACGAGCCTGTGCACTATCATCCACCTACACTCTCGCCCAATCGACGCTGTACTACAACTTCAATGTTTCGTCGTACAGGGCCTCCGGATATCGCAGGTGCGACTGAATGACTCCAAGTGCCTGGCGATCAGTGTCACTCATGAATACACTTTAGTGCCGAGATCCTTGAACGACACGAGTTCTACCTCGCACCCAAATTTGGACCCACAGTCGCCGGGTCGGACTGGAAAGTCACTTGAGACGGTACTCTGAACTGCGACGGTCGTCTTTGAGTGTGCCTACGTTCAGTAAGCCGTCAGCACTCCGTTCCGGAATTGGCATAGTTACAACCGAACTGCGATTTGCAGTTTACCCGTGTCCTCTGCTTCTTCCGCAGTCGTATTGATGCTGTGCACTCCCCTACCCATGCGTCGTACTCCAAGTCGATGATCCATTTCGAAACTGAGCCTACTGCGCCGCGCATCGAAGGTTCACTACCACAGGCACATGGCCAATTATAGCGGTTCTCGCATCACAGCCTCTTCGGCATTCTCAGTGCCATGTCGTAATGAAGCGACCGACCTCATGAGCCCTTTACGCTCGGAGACCTTGAAAAGATCGGCCCCCATGGGGCTGCACAACCTCTGTCTACCCTTTCTCATCACTGCCACTCACCCTCGTACTCCTGCGGCTTGCCGCACAGGCGCGGCTCGATAGTGCCCTTCGGCCTCAACGTTCCTTTACTAACTTTACACCACTGCAAAACGCACGCATCGGCGCCGCAAGCCTCGGATTTCGTCATGGCATCTACGTCGGGAGCAATTCCAAATGGCATGCGTCTGGATGGAAATGGGGTGCGTGCGGAGCTATCACCTACGATGCTGTTTATTGACCTAACGTTGTACCATCTTAGATACGGGTCGTCCAAGCGATGGAAAGCGCACAGGTCATCGGCCTCTGGGTTGAAACGCTCACATTCGGGATCTTCGTGATGACCTACTCGAAAGGAACGTGGTTTCTGCTTCGCGGCGATCAACCCAGCAATCTCAAGAGGCGAAACCACTATCTACTGGCAGCGAACACTGTCATGCTCATCACATCATTTGTAGTACGTCGCCCATATCTCGAACTCCCGTTCGTTTAATGAGGAGTGCCTCTAGCACCTTTGCCTCACCGTGGTAGTGACATTATACGTCGTCGTCTACAATGGTGGCAGTTATGACCAAGTACTCGCCGCTTTTGGAGATTCTTTTGCGCGTCCCGTGTCTGCCGTCCAGTTCATCTTATACGCCACGCAAACCTTGATCGGAGATGGGTTTATGGTGAGTCGTTTTTGCACCGCTCTATGAATGTACGTTCATCCCATGAACCAAGCTCTATCGCCTTTGGATAATATGGGACCGGCGGTGGATGATAGTGGCACCACCCGCAATTTTATTTGTCGTCAATGGAGGTACGTCTCCTGCTACTCTCATGGCTTTCCAAGATTGACGTCATCTTCAGTCTGCGGATATGTCACCTCTGGAAGTTTGGACCGTGGAGCCGCCCTCATCTTCTACATCGTTTCCTTCCTCACCAACACCATCGCCACCAGTGCGTGCCCCACCCTTCGTCTCGCTTCTCATAAGTAACCGAATCCACAAGGCCTCATTATGGGCCGCCTGCTGCACACCGGCGCAGACTCCAGCCTCGTGCAAGCACATTGGAGCTGGCGCCGCCGCGTATCATTCGTCTTCGTGCGCTACCGTCGCGTCTTCGAGGCGATCATCGAGTCTGCGGCGGCGTACTCGCTCTCTTCCATCGCGCTCCTCGTTATGTTCTTCGTCAGCCCCAATGTCGGCTACACCATTTGCTTCTACTCGTTCTCGCCCCTGATGGTACGCCGCATTCCCCGCGATCCTGAACCTCACTCACCATTTCGTGCGTTGGCAGGGCATCGTGTTCTCGATGATCGTCGTGCAGATCGCGAAGAACTCGGCTGTGAAGGAACCCTCCGCACTCTTCTCGGCCGCTCACGCTACAGCGACATTGAGCAGCCCCCCGGATTACGTGGAAGCCACGACCGTCGTTTCTTCGTCAAGCGAAGAGCCGAAGGAGGAGGTCTAGATGATCGATGTGTTGCACTGCATCATAGCGTCGTTGTAGGATTAGCGCATAGGCTTGAAGATACGGATTCGTGCTTCGGTGGCTTTAGCAGATACGTATACGTATGTACTAATACATTATTTTGCGCCTAGCGCATACCGGTATGCCATCTGTGGGATCAAGAAATCCACACAGCGTCTGGGTGGTGGGGTCATATCATATTTCATACTTCATATCCTACGAGCGTTTTATCGTGATGTGTAAGATCGTCGTGGGCCATCGGGTGGTAGGTAGCGTAGAACTTGGCGGGTACGCGAGACCGCAATGCAACAAGCGTGTCCAATGTGTCGTATTCATCTCAACTCATACAGACGTGAAGCTCATAGGGCCCCTCGATCATAACAATGAGTGGGCGGCCGTGTCAGCAGGGAACCTAAGTGGTCCCGAGTCTCGTCAATCTAGTCGGCGGACAAGGAGCGTCATTAGTATAGAGAAACAGTGGGGGGATGACGAGAGAAGATCAAAGGCACTCACAGTGAAGGGGTCATTCCAAGCGCGTGATTCGTCAAGGCATAATAGCGTCTCCAGTGATCTACTTGAACAACGTCAGTGAGAGGGCCGGAGACGCTATGACGCGGATAGCGTACCGTCTCGCCGTCCTAAACAAAAGGACACAGCCATCGCCAGTGGTCCGCGAACACCCAAGTGGTGCACACCTCGCCCGTGCGCGCAATGGCGGGGAGGATAGGTGGCAGAGCAACCCGTATCCTCCGACGTTTCTTCGTCGGCGGTGTGGCCGAGCGCGGGCTTTTGCTCTGGAGGGGCAGCAGCTCAACGTCGGAGGAAGGGATCTCCTGGTAGCCCAGGCCTCTTCGTCTTCTCAACAACATGGTGGTCGTGAAGCTAGACGTGCCCTGCGAGCGAGAAAGAGGGTATCTGGGGCCTGCACGACCGCATAAAGCCCTTCACTTTGAGCTTTCTAGTGAAGAAGGCGCTTGCATGCCTCCTCCCGAACGGCTGACATGCGGATGGCTCGATACTCACCTGTAAGGTAGCTCATGTCAGCGCCCTGTCCGCAATCGACATCCAATATTCACAAAGCAGACGGGAGTAAGGGAGGCTGTAGTATATGGGGTCATGGGACACGGGGCGTATATGTAGCTAGCCAAATTCGAATATAGGAATGAATGTACTGTACGATGTCAAATGTCAACTAGACGCGTCGCCCCACCGCGCGTCGTACGAGGGGGCTCGGGCCGAGGGATAACGTAGAGCGGAGGAAACAAAACAGCATAGTACAGCGCCCCTCGACGTCAGCGGCGGGCTAGCCAATATATATAGACGAATAATATATGTGCGCGCAGCGCCCAGGAGCACCGGATGCACGACCCCTACTGGCTCTGACTGGGCGTGCGGCCGTCATTACGCTGGTTGTTCAGCCGAGTCATGCCGAACAGCTGAAATTGAACACGTCAGGCGGGTTCGACACGCGAGGAGGAAGGCAGGACGCACATCCTTGATCTGCTTGACGCTGAGCTTCTGCAGGCGAGTGCCGCTCCCTTCACCGAGCGCGGCTTCGGCGAGGCCCAGCTTGGTGTCCTGCAGCTTGAGCATCCTGTCGAGCGCCGAAACGGGTAAGCATCCCGCTTCGTGAGGCCTGAGGGCAGGCGCGAAGCTTACCGCTCCTCGATCGTGTTGCGCACCACCAGGCGCTTCACGACGACATCCTTCTCTTGACCGAGACGGTGGACGCGATCGTACGCCTGGGACTCCACGGCATAGTTCCAGGACAAGTCGAGGCTGTCATGGACGTCGGCAGGCTGGACCGCATTCCCTAGCATGGAACACTCACTTGATGACACGGTTCGCGGCAACGAGGTTCAGACCGACACCGCCGCACTTGATACTGCACAAACCGCGTCAATAGCATGCACTGACCCAAGTACGGAGGCGGACGAACCTGACGAGCACGACCTTGGGCCCGCCCGCGGGCTGCCTGAACTGGGTCAGGCAGAACTCGCGCGCCTCGCGGCTCATCTTGCCGTCGTAGCGCAGGCTCCGGATCCCGTGCCGCGCAAAGATCTGCTCGCACAGGTCGAGCATCGACGTCCCTGCGGAGCGCCCTGATCAGCACCCGACCGAAGCCCCGCGCAAGGAAGAGCCGAAGCGCGAAGCGCGGACTCACACTGAGAGAACACGATCGTCTTGTCCCCCGTCGCCTCCCACTCCTTGAGGTACTTGATCATCTGCAGCATCTTCGCGCTCGGCTCGACGTTGTTCCCGCCCTGCTTCCACATCTCGAACACGGCCATGTCCGGCTCGGCCGGCGCCGACTCCTCCTTCTCGTCCTGCTTCCCCTTGCCCTTGCCCTTCGCGGGCGCCTTCGCGCTGCCCCTGCGCCCCCTGGGGTCCGCGTCCGAGTCAGAGTCCGAACTGGAGCCCATGTCCTCGTCGCTGTCCAGCGCCTTCGCGCGCCTAGCGCCCTTCTTCGGGGGCGCCTTCTTCCCCTTCGCAGCCGGCGTCCCCTTCGCAGCCGGCTTCCCCCTCGCCTCCACCTTCGCCGGCCACTTCGCATCCTTGCCCTTCGGCGAGCTCCGGAGGAGCGCCGACAGGTCCGGGAGGTCCGAGTCCGAGTCCGAGTCCGAGCTCGACAGGTCGCTGAGCGTGACGACCTTGCGGCGCTTCGCGGGGGGCGGCGGCGGCGGGAGGGCCTTGGGCGTGGGCTTGGGCTTGGACTTGGGCGCCGCGCGGACCTCCTCCTGCGAGGGCATGAACGCGGCGGCGAGGAAGACGGAGTTGGGGCGCAGGTCCTGCATCTTCTTGCACTTCGGGCCTGCAAGCGCGCGTGGTCAGTTCACTTTGGACGTTTGGAGAAGTCAAAGGGGAGGTACTGACAGGGACGGAGGCCCTTGGCGGCGGCGTTCTCGAACTCCTTCTCGATGCGGAAGTTCGTCTGGTCGTCGTTATTGCCGCTGCGGATGACGATGATGGTCAGCATTCAAGCGCTGCTTCAAGAATGCGCGCAAAGTTGACGCACAAGTCACCATTGTGTTCAATAGCAGAACTGGCCAGGTCCTCCACGCAGTCTACCAAGACAGATCAGCATATGGCCCCGGGCTAACGGGGAAGAGGCCGCACCTGCACAAATTTCGTCGCCGCACGACAGAATGCGACCATTGTTCTCCAGGAACACTAGAAGCGTCAAAATGAGCAACAAGATCGAACAGGAAGAGCAGTAGTGAGATCTGGGAGACGCACAGTCGCCGCACTTGGAGCACAGTGGCTCCTCTTCCTCGTCGTTCTCTTCCATGTCCAGCTGTATCGCGCGCGCGCGAGCGATGTACCTCTGCTTAATCTACAGCCACGCGCCCGTAGTAAGCGTTCCCGCCATGACGCTACTAGGTTCGAAGGAGAGACGTACGTTCGCGACCCACTTCGGGCCCATGAACTTGGTCGCGCGAGCGAGCTCCTTCTCCGCGTCCGAGCCGATGAGCGCAGAGGGATCTCCTAATCCCTCCGCACCGTGCTGGTGACCACAGTGTCAGGGTACCGTGAATGTCTGGGTCAAGAGATACGCACCAGCACGAGGTAGGGGTGGGTGCAGATCTGACGCAGGCGGAGGATCAAAATCAAAACCGTTTGAGCGCTGCCAGGCGTGTTAGAGTTGAAATGGTAGGGGAATAGCCTTAGCAAAGTGCGCACTTCTTCAACAACGTTCTGCTTTTGATGAAGCGGTTGATCTGGACCTGGGCGCGTTTCTCGAACAGGTCATAGAGCTACCGCAAAGGAATCCAGTCAACGTGTGCCGATCACGAAAAGAGCCGTCGGTGCGCACCTGGCGTTCATCTGAGGAGAACTCTAGGTAGACTAGTTCTACATCCTTCGGGCGGAGTTGAAGAATAGGTTCCCCGTTCTCCTGCAGAGCCAACGTCTGTAACTAGCCCGTGACGATGCGGGATGTACGACGCACCAGCTTGCCATCCTTGGTCCGGCGAAGGAGAATAGGTTTCAGGACTACCTGAGCCCGCATGCCTAGCGCATTGCGTGATAAGTTGCAGGGGTGCGAAACCGACTTCTTCTGACACTCACCTGCACAGGGCGCGTCCTCCACCTGCACCTTCGCAATGTGCTCATTGAAAGCTTGCCAGTCGCTGAGTGGCATCCGTCAGCATCGCAAAGCCGTTTGAGAGAGAGAGATAGGTGTGTCGTACTTGTATGGCCGGAAGTGCCCGAAGCGAAGATAGCCGTAGATATCAGCTCTGTAGCCGTACGTCAGCCGAGGCGCAAGGATCTCTGCAGATGGTACAAACAGCGTGTTGGTCACGGGAGTACCGGTGAGGCACCAGCGGTACTTCGCCCGGAGCATGGCGACAGCTGCGCTGCAACGTGTCGAACGATTGCGGATGAACTGGGCCTCGTCGCAGACTACTCGGTACCACTTCGTCTGGGACATGGGACCACTAGCACAGTATCAATATTGCCGCTCGTATTGAATGAAGGCGACCGCACATACCCATGTTTTTTGACCCAGGCCAGCTCATCCTCATCGAGGTCCTTAGGGATGCCGAAGTCTAGATTGAGGGTGTGGTACGTTGTGATCACAACCTAACGGAAGCACTGAGCGTAAGCCAACTATGGGTCGCACATAGAGTATGACGAAGAGACTGACATCCTTCTCCTGGAGGCGTCTTGCGTCTTTGATCTTGTCTTTGCCATGCTGAATATGGACGTCAAAGATATTGTTCGTCCTGGTCTCGAGCTCCTCCTTCCACTGCAGGAGGAGCGCAGCTGGGACGATGATCAGGGTAGAACGGGACTTGTCCTCCTCGGACGGCTGGTTGATGGTCATGGTAGCGATCATCTGGACCGTCTTGCCGAGACCCATGTCGTCGGCCAGGATGCCGCCCTTGTGAGGCGTCTCGCGTTCTTGGTCTATCATCCAGCTGACCCCGATGAGCTGGTGCGGGAGAAGCTTGACTTCCATGCCGGGGATGTAATCTTGGATGCTGCGGAAACGTTAGCACACTGTTTCCGCCCACACGAGCCAGACACGCATGGTGGACCGCATTCCCCATCACGGGAACGTCAAGGGTGGACGGCGCCAGGGGGCTCTCACTCCCAGGCGCACGCCGTTCGCTTAGTGCGCACATGCACGAGAAATGGCGCTGCGGCATTTAGGGGTACATGGGACGCGGCTAAGAGCAAACTCTATCGCGGCTCATCTTCCCAACGGGAGGCGCAACCCCGTAACGCACAAACGAGCTGAATTTGAGACGTACTCTTGTAGGCCAAGGCGTGTAACAGCCTTTTCGACGGTGATGTCGTGGCCTGCGTTCTCTATCCCTCGCGAAACGAACTCGGCCATCCTGCGAAGGCAAGAATCGGCGTTAGAGAAGCTGCATATTGAGGTACGCAGCAGGCACGCACCTCAAGTCCTGATCGTCTCCGCCGACGTCTATTCTCCGGAGGGGGGTCTCCGTGTCGTAGCGAAGAGTGAATTCGCCGCCATTACGGATGGTGCTGCCGAGAGGTAGAGATGAGCCACTTGGGCCGACATCGAAGTAGTCGTATACGTCGTCGTCCAAGTCGTCCTCGTATTCAGAGAACGACCGCTTCTGACTGAGGGCACGAGCCGTGGCTTGGAAATCATCATCGTAGGCATAAGGAGACTCTGTGCGCATTCGGGCGGGAGTCTGGAGCGGGGGCGGGAGACCCGAGGACGCGGGCGGCAACTGAGAAAGCGAAGAACTGGCGTATGGAGAAGAGTGGTCGAGGGCGGCGAGCAGGCGGGACCTGTACTGGGTCGGGGGGAGGGGCGTCGGCGGGGCGTCGTCCATGGCCGGGGTGGTGGAGGAGAGAGGTGAGGCGGCCCAAGTACGAGTGCGCGAGGCAAAGTCCACCCAGCGGTCCACCCAGCGGCAAAGGCGTGGGCCCACCGGCGCGACGCGTCGCGACTGTGGCGCTCGTGTCACCATACGAGGGACACGTGATGTGGCCAATTGGGAAGGTTCCGAGCCAAGCGCGAGTCTAAATACGCGTGGCTTCTCTCATCAGACGCCTTTTACTCAACGCCCGACGTTCAAATGCCATCATAGCGGTTACCTGCGCCCTGCGCACTCTCAGCTCGCTATAGGAGTATGGCGGGCCTTCCACCGTACCACAGCAAACAGACCGTTTAAACGTTGGCTCAAATTGCTCTTGTGGGGTACAAATTTTCAGTGCGCTGGAACCTTCTCGAATTATACGATTTTTCCTCAAACCTAACCTCCTCCCGTTGACCGGTAGGACGCACACTTGCAAGGTTGCTTGTCTGTTGCCTTGCATGTGGCAGTGAATACACTATGCGCTGAAGAGTGCCCCAACCCCCATAAGCATACGCGTATGGAAGACGTGAGTCGTAAGCTCACAGACCTGATGTCGTCTATCAAGACTACCAACGGGTAAGGAGTCCGAAATTCGAGTTTCACAGCCAAAGCTGATGTAATCATGATAACTGTGCCTGCCAGAAACATCCAGTAGCCGAGGGTATAGATCACAAAGGCAAGCGCGAAAAGTTGGTGGCCCTGTCCTCGCGAAGGCCCATGGCAGGCCACACCGAGCTTTGAAGATTTTGAACAATAGCTCAAACCAATCTTACACACAAACAGGTCTGGTGTGTGACGTAGGTGGTCCAAGTGGTCAATACTCGACAATAGGTGTGGCAAGGTGGGCTCGTTCGCTCGGCAAGGACGCAAAGCTCCTCCCCCCTAGCGGAAATTAACGGTTAAACCCGCCCACAGTGGCCTGTGCGTCCTTTGTGGGTACCTGTGAATGCATAAGCGATAACATACGTTGTCATCCAAAGCCCCCTCCTCGGGGTATAAAACCTCAGGCCTAATCGCTCCTCACCTCCCATCCCCACCTCACACTCCAACTCTCGAGCACCTCGCACCACACCCATCCCCTCTACACCCACCACATTCCAACACTCAACAACACCATGTCGAGCAACCCGTACCAGCAGTTCGCCGGCGCCCGCCAGACGGGCCCCGGTGCCTACCCGGCCATCCCCAGGGTGCCCGCCAAGCGGCGCTGCTGCAAAGTCTGCAAGACACTTCTCGACAACCAAGCCCAGTTCACCGGGGCTGAGCCGCTCCTGCTCGTGGTGAGTGCACCCCCGGATGGTTCTGTCGATGAGAATTCTGACGTGCTGTCGCCTCAGTCTTCTGCGGCCTGCCCCTTCTGCAGCGCCGACCCCGCCAAAAACAACCAGAGCTGAAGCGTCGGAAGACAGTATCGCCGCTGCACACCATTGGTGTAGACAATCGCGATACTCCAATTCGTGGCGAGCCTCGGCACAATCTTCACTTCTCTAGTTCACTGTTCACCGAGTTCGATGCATATACACTCTCATACTGTCCCACTAGTAGTTTGTATGCCTAGATCTCGCGTATAATTCAATCTCACCACCAGCTTTTCTCATCGTCACAATGAACTCCTCGTGCTATACGCCGGTAACATTGGCGGTACAGCACCCTTGGTGGTCAAGATGCCACTTAGTTGCCGCCGCCACATGCGCGGCGCCACGATGGCTGGTCAATGGTCCGTTTGTTCATACGAGTTGTACCGCGTCACCTCCCTGCTTCTGTGGCCACATCACATATGACAATGAGCCTGGTCGTCCTACAGGATATACGGCCACAGGCTGGACAAGAGCGCGTCGAACACCGCTCTTCCCTCATTCCGACCACCTCCCGCCACTGTGAATCCCACTCGCCACACCGCTCGCGCGCTACCACTACCACCCCCGCTGTCCCCGGGACCACGAAGCGCCAATTTTGACCACGATGGGCAACATCCTCTCCCGCCCGAACCCCGACGCGCCCTCTCCCTCTTCCGCAAACGACGAAGACGAGATCAACGCGCTGTATGCGCAAGCGGCCACCCTCATCGAGACGGCAGAGAGCAAGGCTCACCAGCGGGACGTGCAGGCGGCGCACCAGGGGGGATATGAGCCCCCCGGGCCGCCGGAGGAGTGCAAGACGTGTGCGATCAGGGTACTCTTCTGCACGGACTGCGGTAGGGAGGTGTACTGCCATCGGGGGTGGTGCTCGCACGTCGAGATCCACAGGCGACTGACTTTGAACGCTCCATCGTCACTGGGGGACTTGGGAGTGCGCGGAGGGACACATCCGGTGCGTGCTCGAGGAACTGATCGCGAGCAGTCGACGGCTGCTGTTGGAGGGCCGAAGGGAGAACGGGCCCGCAAAGACGATGAGGGGGGACCGTGAAGCGGCTAGCAACCATACTCCCTTAGGGTGTGGGGAGGTATAGGTGGGCGTGTTGAAGAGCTTCTCAGTGACAGACACGACCGCCGCATAGCGTCCCGCAGATGAATATATTCCGTTGTATCAACGGGCAAAAATGTCATATTGCGGCTGGCTATCTACACGGTCGTCGGACGGTCCGTCCAGAGTCCAGCCCAGGAGGCACCCGCGAGAGTGAAGCTAACGTACCATCCGAGAAGCATCGTTGCGCTGTTGACCACCCGCAGCTGAGGCTTCTTGCTGATCGAACAGGTCCTACCTCACGCCCTGACCCCGTGCCCTGACCCCACTTCTCCCGTCGACATCGCCACGCTTCACGATCGCTCTCCGGTGCGCCATAATCGCCCTTCACAGCGTCGATCGTCAATGATAAGCGTGCGGGTTAGGGTCACTGTACACGCTCACCTGACGGGCGCGTCGCACGGCGGGGGGCAGGGGGGTGGTGCCCGGCGGC
>FTLJ01000239.1:0-18458 GCA_900155495.1 Porogramme epimiltina
GCGAGTGGTGCGTTGCGTGTGCCCACCAAGGACCTCGTCAAGGCACTGAAGAACGCGGATCCTAGGTACGAAGTCTGTGTGTGTGCAGGTGGTGTATGCAGCTGTCGGGAGAATAGGTTGAAGGAGCTCGCGATCCACGCGTCGCGCATTACGTGCGTACCGATGGTAGAGAGGCCGTCGCTAGAGTATCAGCGGTGCTAGTAGCTACATGTGTAGGCATAGTATACAATATATTTGTTTAACGAGCCCAATACGAGTGAATATCTGGTTTGGTCTGCCCCGAAACCCCGACCATTCCTGAGGGTAACGATTGCAAGCAGTTCCATGGGCTGGAATTGATTGCAATGGGTCACAATCAGTCGCAATGTTTTCTGACTATTGGAATCCGTTTTGGGCGGTTGCAATGAGCGCCCATTGTTGGGATCGGTTTTGGATGTTGGCAATGGCAACTTAATCGTTCCAACGTTAACCCAAACATTTATTCGATCTCAACACATTTTCGCCGATCCCAATGGCTGCAAATATTTCTGCACATTTGCTGATGCTGCTAAGCACCAGGAGCGTTTATGTTGAGGTCGCCCGTCGCGTGAGTCACTATTCACGTGACCTCTGTGACGTGTCCGTCACCCTCAACTGGCGCCGCACGATGCCGATTTCTCATTTCCAGTTCTCCAGTTGCTTACCCCTTGAGGGCGGCGCGCCGGTCGCACACGTTTCCATACACCTTGCAGAGTAGCCGGCCAGGGGAGATGAACAATCAGCATAATGATTGGGTTCTGGCTCAGCTGGTGGTGGTGGTTGAATGGCAGTGACGTCATCGTTTCGAGGTACATAAGTAGTACGCCTTCACCTCAGCCCCCTAATGTTATCCGACGACAGCGCCTGTATATTGAACCCTTCACCCTACCTTTCACTTGCATTAGATAATGTAGTGGTCCTCAGCCGTACTGCCCTGCATTGTGGATGTCGTATATTTAGCACAGGTGAGAGCTAATCGTTCTTCCCCAGACCCTCCCTGCTGCGCATATCCCGTCAAATTGTAACGCAGTCGAAACATACACTTATCCCTCCGCTGTGAGCGCTGCCGGAGGAATGATCGGAATGCGCCTAGCAGCTTTTTAAGTATCCGTGTTCAGTCGCTGTCCTCAAAATATCCTGCTTTCCTTCGACCTTATCCCGCCCCCCCTATGTGCTTCCAAGTTCCCCGAAGGTGCCGCCTCAAACAACTCCCTGCCCGCGTTCAAACGATATTGCTCTTCGTTGCTCGTTGCGCATCCGCCATCTACCGCAGGCCCACCATCTTCCTTGCCGTGGTCTTCGCTTCCATCTTCTCCGCCGTCCGGCTCTCACTTCTCGTCTTTACCTGGGGAACATGGGCGCCTGCCTTCCCTCGCGCATGGACAAACTGGGTCGCATTCCTCATCTCCGCCCCTATCTTCTCAGCCGTCCGCCTCTTCTCCCTCCTCCGTCCCGCATCGTCCTCGCCCTCCCGCCCAACATCGTGGACCTCTTCGACGGCAAGGGGCCACGACGGATACGCTCTCCTTAGTGTCGAGTCGGGCGAAGACCTCCACCAAGCAGTCACGAGTGACATCTTGTCCCCTCCCCACACACATCGACACCCCACCGAGGCGCGCGCCACGTTCACGTTCCATAACGCTCAATGTGCGTTTCATATCGCTATCCTCATCATCGCTCTCTGGAACATCGTCGACTACGAGAAACCCGGTGATGTCCGCTTCCGTTCCGCCCTCCACACCGCCCTCGCAGACCCCAACCCCAATCCCGCCGGATACGGCCGAGGAGAGAAGATCTTCATCGCAGCCGCGTTCCACCAAAACGAGGCCGTCCTCCCATACTGGACAGAGACAATCATGGACACCATCACCTACCTCGGGCCCGACAACGTCTTCGTGTCGGTGGTGGAGAACTACTCGACGGACCGGTCGCCTGAGCTGCTGAGGGAGTTCGCGGCGGACCTGGACGGGCGCGGAGTTCGGAACCGGGTTTTGGTGCAGAACGAGACGATCGAGCGGCCGGAAGACATGAACTGGAACCCGCGGATCGAGTTCCTTGCCGGGATTCGGAACCAGGTGCTGGAGCCGCTGGTAGCGGAGGGCGGGTACGACCGGGTGTTGTTCTCGAACGACATCTACATCGAGGCGGAGTCGGTGATCGAGCTGCTGGAGACGCGGGAGGGTGACTACGACTTTGCGTGCGGGATGGACTTTGGGCACTTCGGGGCGTACGACATGTGGGTGCTGCGGGATCGACTCGGGCATCTGACTGCGGGGATCTGGCCGTACTTCCTGGACGCGGCGTCGCGGGCGGCAGTGGAGGCGGATGAAGCGGTGCCTGTGTTCACGTGCTGGAACGGGATGGTTGCGTTTCGCGCGGACCCAGTGCTCCCGGTGCACCTGCGGAGCAGCAACAGCACGCTGTCGACAGCGCCCCTCGCGCGTCTGCCACCGGCGACACACCCTCTTGCGGGCCAACTGGGTCCATCGCCGGCATGGACGCCTGGGCTGCGGTTCCGGGCGTCGGGGCCGAATGAGGGATGCTTCTCGTCGGAGTCGTTCCTGCTGCCGTATGACTTCCGGCGGGTGATGGGGCTGGAGGGCGTATTCGCGAACGCGCGGGTGGTGAGCGGGTACACGTGGCGGCACTATGTGTGGCACAAGTGGGTGTTGCGGCAGCGGTTGGTGCGGTGGTTCGTTGAGCGGGTATGGGATGGGGCGTGGATGCATCGAGCGCGGCTTGTTGTGGGTGATGAGAAGTCGGTGTGGACGTGGGACGGTGGGGAGTGCCACCCGTGGTGGTGAATCCACTAGAATAGAAGTGCAGTAATCATCTTGTAGCATAGCAATGTCGTGGTTCGAAACGTCTTGAACCCAGTCAAAAGAACGCCAACGAAAGATTGAGCGAGCACGCTACAGCGGCGTCGCTTTCAACCGGGAGCAAACGTCCTTCCGCGTGAATCGGGTGAATGCAGTCGTCTATTGCGCCAAAGAACTTGATGCTGCAGCGTCTGCACGGAACGGTGCTTAGCAGTTTGGGGGGGCTTATCAACTTCATTGACGACGGCGTCCAGATGTTTACAGGAGGAATGTCCAAGAATGGCGAGACCGTACTGGCACACGGACAACGAGAGGGTACCCATTGTACAGAAACTGTTCAAAATACATGACGAACACGTCTTGTACTTATCTCATAGTTCTTCTTGGACCTCTGCCACCTTCGCCATGCTTTCTGCGAAGACGCATTTGGCTATCATCGTCCCATTCTACAGCGTACGGGAGGTCTTTGGACGATGTCGTGAGGAATTCGGAGGCAAAAACGCACGAGACAGCATACATGGACGTACCACCACCGCCTTGAGCGATATACTCATCCTATAGAGGAGAAGACGTTGGACAGTGCCGGTGAAGAAGCAATATACGAACATACCCCAATGGCAGATAGCGCGCCCTCCGCCTCCATCGGCAAGGATGAGCCCATCTCTCCCGTAAACAGTCACTGTCGAAGCGAGACCTTGATTCTCCACTCGAACCATGCTTACCCGTAAGCACCATCTCCTAAACTCATCCTGAAGTTCTCGGTACGGCGGAGCTGCTAAGTCTTGAGCGCTGCCACGGAGAACTCGTCAGAGAGGCCGAAGTTGGGGATGAGCACAATCCATCACCAATCTCCAATGTGGAGGGCCGGGTTGTCGTTTATTCAGTAAAGAGAGAGATGGTACTAAGATCATTTCGCTAAGTGGTCATGCATTATAGGAGTGTCTGTGATGGGGAAAGGGAGAAGGAAGAAATGCGATAAGGAGTCAGGAGGAGTCCCGTCGGTGGGGCCGAGCCTCCGAGGGCGTGAGAGAGAGACGGTCACGGTTCCTGCTCGACGCGTGACGTAACGTGATTTTGACGCGTCGCGTGACACTCATTGTGCGCGGCGCCCGGGCGCGCACGCAAGGTTGCCAGCCGCGCGCATACGCTCAGCTGGAGCGCGCGCGTCCCTGACCTGTTCGCAGCTTGTTCGCAGCCGGCATTGCATCAGATGCCAGTTCCTTAAATACCAAGGTCTTCCGTTTCCTTTGCCCCCTGCACACTATGCCCTGCTCAGCATCCTCAGCTCCTTAATTAGGCGATCACGACAAGATTATCTCTCTCATCATTGACCTGCTGTCAGATGATCTCCCATCCCTCAAGAGCTGTGCTCTCATCTGCCGCTCCTGGACCAGCCATGCCCGTACTCACATATTCTACAGTATCACTCTCCCTATCACTGGGTATGACAGGATCGATAGCCCTCCTTTCGTCCTCCTCAATATGTTCCAGAAGGATTCCCGCGCTGCCCACAGTGTTCGCTCGGCCCGCCTCCTCGGCCCGATCTCCCGTGTTCGCCTCTATCCTTCCCTTCGAATTGTGAGAGGGGTTTTCCATTTCCCCCTTCACCCCAACATTCGTGTTTTATATCTGTCCAATTTTACAATCGCCGGGTTTCTTGAACTCTTTGACATCGTGGATACCCTCCCTCGTATAGAAAAACTCGTCGTCAAAAATCCAGCAGTCTACCGGTGGGATGGACAGCGACATCCGGCGTACGGGCCTCTAAATATGCCAGCATTGAGAATACTCCACTGGAACGATGATGACGTTGCCGACCCTGCTAGGGGGAATGTCGACCTCGTCCTCGAACATGCCGCTCTTGTGGACGCGCTGTGCGCTGCTGGTATCCTGTCGCGCCTGACATTCCTCCACCTGCGCATCACGCCACCCTGCTTCCACCAATGGACACCCAAGTTTCCTGTCATGTCACAGTCGCTACAGCACTGCACCGTCTGTGTACCCGTTATAGAAGGGGAGGACACGGATGATCAACAGGTTTCGCAACTTCGTATGTTCTACATTCTCATATCTTCATGAGCACATCCTGATCTCTCGCCCCGAATTTAGAAGAACAAACCACAGCGGCATATGAATCTCTTCGGGTCTTCACCAACCTACGTTCCCTGAGAATTTACGTAGACTCGTACACGCGGCCACCTTTCACCTCCCTCGCGGCTTCCCCCACGTTTTACCTCGACGCCCTCACTGCCCTCCTTGCGCCCACATCTCACCCCTCACCGCTGAAGAACCTCTCTTCCCTCTCCTTCCATATACACCGGAACGTCGAACACCTCGACTACTCCGCCCCAGCATGGGTTGCGCTTGCGCACGCTTTCGTTGGAAGCTCATCCCTTTCGCGGCTTGTGGTGCGCGTGAAGGAGATCTGGCGTATCTCCAGCAACCGGCGCCTGCAGGATATGACCTTAGGGAAAGTACAGAGCCTAATGGAACCATTTGTGGAGGCGGGGATCAAGGTTGACGTGTCTGTCGAGGAATCCGAGCGCGATTCTAATATGATGTGGGCCCAGCTCGACGAAGAATATTAATGAATCTGCTCGCTATGCTATGTAGACTGATGGAATGGCCTTAACAAGGTCAGTACTTATTCTCATTACCGTTGTTAGGCACAGAGCTACCACAGAGACTACTTCTGTGTCGGAGACGCGAAGAGCGACGTGTGAGAATATATGAATGCCATGAGCCCAACAAGCGCATGTCCGAGAGGGTCAGAGGGTCACTACTGGCTACTGCGTTGATAATGTCAACGACATGCTGGATGGGAGACAGAACGTGACCCATCACTGCAAGCTAAAGCATTCGGTCAAAACGGGGCAACTCGCCGAGGCTATCGACGACGGACGTCAAGTTGACTCGAGGCACCTGACCGTCACTGACGTCAGTGAGCGCTAGGAGCGCCGCGTCTCCGGAGTCCCGCACGCCTGGTGGCGCTCTTGGAAGTCACATGATTCCCCTTATCTAATCATGTCTTCCGACAAGTCTCACTTGTCGACTCAGATCAGACGGTTGTTGTACTCGGACTCCCCAACCACGATGTTATGCCTCTCGGTATGCTCTGAATTGTTAAAGTGCTCGCAGCGCATACTGAAGATGCTCATTAGTTGGCGGGGTAAATGCTTTGCGACTCGCTGCGAGGCCTTCGAGCGTATGTCTGGCCGCTCCTGGTGCACTGAACTTACGGGGTGATAACAGTCAATTCCGGGCCTTCTTCTCAAGTGTTACCCCCCAAACGTTTCTTCTAATAGTTCAGTAAGTCATCTATCCCCCCATTCGGTCTTGACGTGGGAAAATTTTGCCTTGCAGCGTGACCACTAGATGCGAACAACTTCTGCGCAGCATCAGATTCTCATTGACATGACTCCTGGTAGGAAAACCCTCGGATCCGCTCAACACAGGTTGGCTCCACTCTTCACGCTATGCTCTTTGAGTCCATGCCCCTGTCTCAATCTTCCCTTCCACCAGAGCTCTTGGACCGCATCGTCGATTTTCTCCATGCAGACTGGCGCTCTCTCGTAGCATGCATCCAAGCCGGGCTGAGCACCCAACTTGCACCTTGCGCTCGGTTCCATCTCGCCGACGTATCCATTCCTCTTTTCGACCACGCTAAGCCATACACCGAGCTTCAAGACTTCCTACACATCTTCTCCCCTAAAACGCCATTTGCTTCTCTCCCGTCGTCTCTCTCGATATACGGAGATGATTTAGGTTTAACACCGATAAGATACGATGGCAGTAGCGCTCTGCAAATGCGCACAGATCCTCTTGCGCAGGCCGTTATCATCCCTCTCGCGCCAAAGTTCCCAACCCTCCTGGATCTCAGCCACTTCTCGCACCTTCACATACTCTCAATTTCACACGTCCGCATCGAGCTCTCCGCGCGCTTCACCCGGTTTCTTTGCGGCCTCCCTTCTCTCAATTCCCTCTCCCTTTCTCACATCGGCGTAGCACAGTCTGGGGGGACGGGGACTACGCGGCTTGTACGCGACGCCGGCCCATCACCTGTGGCCATTGCTGCCTTGCGGGCGAGGCTCAAGACGCTATGCATCGTCGAAACGGACGCGGAAGCGTGGTCCTACGGGTCGCTCTTCATTATCCTCGCGGCCCAGGACTCTGGAGTAGATTCTCCGCTTTCGTTGGAAACCTTGGAGTTACGCTTCCCCAAAGCGCAACAGTTGGACGCGTGGCTTCATGCGACGTGTCACGCGAGTCTTCAAACTCTTACTTCACTCAACGTGACTTTCCTTTCGATGCTGGATCCAGATGGAGAAAGCGACGGTGCGTATCAGTTGAGATCATGCATAACATTTGCTCATCAGGATCTGTTCCTTCAGAAACACCCACGTTCGCGGCTCTCGAGTATTGCACCGCGCTCCGCTCTCTCTCCATTCGTTACGACCCGGAGCTCAAAGGGCTACCATATCCCACGGCATCGGAGCGCGCGCACATGTACAAGACGTTCGTGCGCTCTCTCGCGGCGTTCATCGAAGCAGCTGTGCCAGACACGCGCGCGAGCCGTCCTCCGCGTTTCCCCGGCCTTACGTCTTTCCGATTGGCCCTTCGAGCGTCCGCGTCGGACATTCTGTCAGAACGTCCCGACCCAGATCCGTTCGAGGCGCTTGCGTGCGCGTTGGCCTCGTCGACATACCAGCACCTGACGTGCGTTAGCGTGGTGATGGAGGCCGTGCATGCTCGCTCCATAACATCACTCGAGGGGACGGTTCGACAGGCATCGGCCCAGGACCTGGGAAGGGAGAGATGGGATGCGTATGTCCTAATGGTCGAAGAAGCATTCTCGATGATGCGAGAGAAAACGGGCATATCCCTCGACGTTGGCTTGGATTTCTTTGTCTCGTAGCCATAATCGGATTCCTTTGGCGGCGTGTTTGAAGAGCTGGAAATTAACATCGTTTAACCCCGAGCAGGCTCACTCTATTTTAGCGCACCGCGGCCTGACTGGGTGAAGTCATCCAAGTGCCTGCGTGATACCCTCGTTTCCGGATCCGTGGAGTCTCTTCATCTTCTTTTGACAGGGGCGCTATAGTAGGCAAGGCACCCAACAACCTTCTTCCATGTAGCTGAATGATGAGCAGGTCTGTGATGAGCTCATATAGCTTCTGAGGGCATTCAAGGACTAGATTAAGCAGCGTCGAGTTCTCCTTGTAGTAGATTTCGCAATTCAGCTCTCCTCTAGATTGACCGCGAAACCCTATAGCTAGCATCAGTGGGCCGTGACCTGAGATGCACGCGTAACATACTGCCAACCTCGGATCAAAAACGTGACATCGGTGTCGGTGACGTGACTAATTCTACTTGCTGATCACACCGACGTCTTCGAATTTTCGTTTGTTTCTCAATGTCATAACGCACGCGCTGGAGCTTCTTGTTTCCTCTTCCACCTGCATACCGAGTGTATTCCATAACATATCAGATACACATGCCATTGCGGAAGCCTCCACAAACGGACTCTGCTTCCTCCCCCTCGCAGCTTCAGCAATCCGGAACGTATGACCACTGCCAACTGCTTCTGCATCAGCCCTTCAGCCCCCGTTCCCAGATACGGACCCCACTTAGAGCGTAACCGGAACGCATCCGATGGAGATGAGGGACCCTGGTTCAAACGTTGAACGTGTGAGTATCCGAATGCTGAACTGGGTACATTCTGTGGCGGGATCGGTCCTTACCGAAAGAGTTGTTCTCGCAGCAGACCGCGCTCGCTGAGCTGTGGTTGATTGATATTAGCCTTAGACATCCTCAACGAGTTTTTGATCTAGCACATACCAACTGCCACCTGTGCCAACACCGATGGCGGTGATGGGCGAGCAGGTCAGGCCGACGAGGGCGTCGACGTCCTGGACGACAACACCAATCGAGGCGAGGATAGCGGCCGCAGAAGGGTCGCTCGCCTTCTCAACCGTGTCACAGCACTGGATAGGGCCCGTGCTGCACGTCTGGCCAAGGGCGGCCGTGGCGGCGGCAAGGAGTGCAGCGATAGTGAAGAGGTTGGAGGACATTGTGTAGTCGCGAGGGCTAGTGAACGTTTGGTGGGTGTTCTCTGGGGTGTCGATGGACTCAGTGTGGGCTCTTATAGTTCTCTCTCTGGTGAGATCGAGGTTGTGCGAACGCTCCTATGACGACACAGCAGCAGACGTGAGTGCCCACTGGTATGTCGTCATTCCCGTCTGTTTTGAATTTTGTGACATAAGTTCGCCGTTAGCTAGCGCGGCCAAAGGGCGGGTCCGTGAGCATCAGATCGGCCCCACTCGGTGACTAGACAATCACTTGAATACAGAGTCCGAGTCTCAATGTCGTCAGTCCCCTCGTTCCTGACCTATTGTATGTTCTCGATTTCTTGTGAGGAACGGTTACAACGTTCGGTAACTTTCGTGCGTGCTCCTAGATGCTCCACCTTCGAAGCATACATTCGACAGAGATGGACAAATGTCCCCCACCAGTGCAAGTCTATCTTTGCCCGGAAAGGAGCAGTATCTCTTGCGCTACTTTCGGAACCGCAAACCTGGCAATTAAGCGTAGGGTTACTGGCATGGGTGTCGATCCTCTCTCGGGCCCGGGAGAACGCCACACAAGATGGCCGTTGAGTGGAACTGCGCCTAGGATTAAATGTCAATAAGCGTGGTGTGACGTATATGCCACTCCCACATTCCGAGTTCTCTGACGTTTCTGCTCATCTAGCGCATGCGTTCCTAAGTTGCGTTGGCTTGTCTCGAAGTCCGGCGTGGAATACAGTCCTCAATCCTTTACAACCTCCGCGCCCCATTCGTCACATCTGTCAACCATATTTAATCTTACACGCCGTAATATCTCCGTCCACCCCGTCTCGGCAAAGTCATCTCCGAACTCGATGAAGTCATCTCCCACAGCCCCGCCTTAGAATAGCAAGGCGCAGATGCCTCGATTCGCTGTATCTCCGCACACCCCACGTCAAAGCAAAGCTCACGGGCCGTACCAGGAGCCCTCGCTGGCGCGCGTTAACCCCATTTCTGGACGGCGATGTACTCTACGTCTCGTGGTTGTGGCGTGCGCCCACCGCTCCCGTGCTGACGCTCCACCACGCCCTCACCCCCCTACTCCACAAGGCCACCCATTTTTCATGGAAGGTGCATGTCCTTGACAACCATACTCGAACCATCACGATGCGGGCCTCTACACATCTGATGTCCACCTTCATTCCGCCGCCGCTGGGCGAAGGACCTCCGTTCCGCCGCGCGTTTGTGGAGCACAAGTCAGAAGTATCGCCCTTCGTCCGCCAACCGACGTCGCCGCTTGTTTCGACGACGCGCAATCCGTCGATGCTCCTTGGCAGCTCGGTCTCTTCTCGTCGTTCATGAGAATGCATGACATCAAGAGCGCGTCACTGCTCAAAGATTGCTCCGTGGAGGGTCCCAAGCGCGGTGCTCTCGGCCCTCATCTACCCTCGAAACCGTATAAAACCTCGCTCTCCGCACCAGGGTCCCTCACTCGAACACAAACACTAGCCGCGTTCAAGCCTACAAAGCAAGCATCATGTTCACCAAGCTCTTCCTCTCTCTCTCTGCGCTCGCCATCCTTGCTGCCGCCACCCCCATGCCCCGTGGCGAGCCCCCGAGCGCATGCACAACCGGCCCTATCCAGTGCTGCCAGTCGTCGGGAACGGCGAGCGACCCTTCGATCTCGAAGGTCCTCGCGGGCCTCGGCGTGGTCGTCCAGGACGTCGACGTCCTCGTCGGCCTCACGTGTTCCGCCGTTACCGTTGTCGGCGTCGGCTCTGGCAACAGCTGGTGAGCTCACCATTACCTGACGTGTGCGCGGTGGTTACCTAACAAACTTCGTACGCTCAGCGATGCGACTGCGCTCTGCTGCGAGGACAACAGCCTCGGTACGCGCCGTGTTACCGTATTCCATTGTTCCTTTAATTACTGATGCAAACATCACTGGTCTAGGTGGAGTCGCGGCGATCGGTTGCGTCCCTGTCACGCTCTGAGGACGCCAATAGGAGCCTCTAGTACATCGGTCGGAAGGAGGCTTCACTGTACGAAGTTTCGAAAGACTATGTAGAGTCTAGTACGGCATGTTTGTCAAGGCAATATGCGATGGTTTAGCATTGTCAATCGATCATATGCGAGTGACACAGAGAAACCAGAGGCTGTGAAAGTCACGTATTACTAGAGACAGAGGGATAGCAGAAGCGAAAAGACAGTGCCAGAGGTAGAGAAAGAAGTCCAAGGGAAGGCCTGCGGGCTCCGGAAAACGTATACCGGCATTCTGAAAGAGACAAAGAGCGAAGTGGTGCGACTCGGAAGAAAGTACAGGGGCGGATTCGTGAGTTCGGCGGGGGCACCTGGCCATCCCGACTCAATACCACATGTCGCGTACTGTACCGTCGGCCTCCACGCCACGGTCTGCGAATCTTACCGGCCATCCACGGATTGACGCACACGTCCACACCTGGGATGATGGCGCCGTGCCCCGGACGTCTATATCCCACAGCGCCGAAACCGTCTCGTTTTTGTACCATGAGAGGGTGATCGCGATGTGGCGGAACCGCGAGCGAGCACTTCTTGCCTGCCAGCACGACGGGGCAGACTCGCCGTCTCCCGCGCACGCGTCCACCGCCCTGGCCAGTGCGAACGCGCGCGAGTGCGGGACGTACGCTATCATCGCATCTGCCACGCACCCAATCGCGTTCGTCCACGGGGCCACAAGACGGCCGCTGTGCGGGTAGAGAGTTTGGTGCTGGGACCGCGGCCCCAAGGGGTTCTGCTTGTGACTTCAGGGGAGAACAGAGAAGCGGAGCAGAAAAGGCTCACGTTGGCACCCGAATCGGTGGTGCCGCACTTGAGCCCCCTTCCTCAGTTGTTGTACCCAGTCGCCCCGCCGAAGGACCCAAAATCTACGAGCCCATCCTGCGCACACCCACCATCAGCGTCTGCGCCCACCTCGGTACTCGGGAGAAGCACGAATCTCTCACTAGGATCCATATCCCAAACGCCCCCTACGGTATCGCCCTCGTACTCCCCATACGCATCCCCTCCGCGTCCCACGTACCCTGCCCAAAGCCGCCTCCGCATCCTCGCCGGCCACCGCGTGCACCCTAACAACGTCCACGAGCTCCGGACAGCTAGGCTTCTCCGCTTCGCCGTTTCGTAAGGGCTGAGACCGAAAGACGGGGCACGAGGAGAGGGGCCGGACTAGGGAGATCAGGCGGTGTGAAGGATCCGTGTCGTGCAGGCCAATGGGGTGACGGTGGGCATCGACGAAAGCCTGTTGCGACGAGACAGCGTCGCTGATGGGAACTGGTATGTGCGCAGCGAGGGTGGTGAATGCGATGGCTAAGCAGGGGGCGAGGTCAATGCGGGGAGGGATTCACGGTGACGGGACGGGCCGCAGGGCGAGACTTAAGGCCGGTGTGTGCGGCATGCGCGATGGCGTTGACGGCGATCGTGCATGTGTCGAGCGAGGGGCGCCTCAGGGGCGGGGGGACGACAGTTGAGTGATCGAGGCGGACTCCGGACGAGGGAAGGGGATAGTTGACTGGCAGAAGACGGTTATATGCGCCTGTGAAGAAAATTCGAGTGGGACGGACAATGCACCGACATCGACGCCAGGGTAGCCACAGACCTCTTAGATCTCGACGGGTGAGAATATGGCTGGGCTGTGCAGGGTGGGTGAAGGCATAGCAAGTTCAGACTGCGATGAAGGCATCCTCGAGCAAGTGCTTGCGCCGCCCAGGCTCAGCATGCGTCGTGCGCGATGAGGCCCAACGGAGCCAGCCCCGCGGGCGCTTATATACCCTTTCAATCTCCGCTCACACACCTTATCTTATCTCACTATACTGGGATTTCCAACGTTACAATCACCCCTTCCAGGGATGGAGTAGCACTAGCGCCCCTTCTCGTGGCTTTTTTCTGAAGAATGTCCCTACTATACGCGGTCCCCGGGAACTCAGGCCTCAGGGCTTATCGCATGAGTTTCCCCAGGTCGAAGCTGGATCACAAAGCATTTGAATGGCGGGACCTACATCTCGTCCATAATTCCCTTCGTAGCTTCCTCTCGCCAGGAGAACCACGCCCTCCAGATATCAGAGACTGCAGCTCGTATATAGCATCCAGTGGCTTAGAGTGCCGCGACGCAAGAGTCAAGTTGGGTTCGTCAAACGTAAGCCCTCAATTCCCCAACTTTAGGTCTCGTGACGCAGAGACGAATGGGTAGAGAGACAAGAATGCCGTTTACGGGTACAGAGAGGAGCCTAATCAGTCACTACCACCTACTTGTGCCTCACCGTTCACGCCCCAGCGGTGCCCCGTCTGGGCTGATTCCATCTATCCTTGCAAAACCAGGATCTTCTACACGCGAGCTTATCACGGGAATGATTTAGACGACACGCCATCTGTGCATTGTAGTGGTCCGTGTATTGCAGTCCTACTACTATGGCATGTCCTTAACTGGGTTTTATGCACACGGTTCAGGGATGGGCTGATTCCTTGGCTGTGCATCGGAAGCACGCGCAGATGCATGGAAGGGTGAGATCAATTTCTTCACTTCCCGTGAGCCTAATGCCTCTACCCTACCAGACCCTAAGAACTTTATCACTGACAGGAATGATGGCGATATCTCGTACCCTTGATACGACCACCAAAACAACTTCGATGTCCGCACCATCATTATGGACGACTCTTACCAGGGCACGCGATACTTACCTGGTCTTCAAGTCAGGCATAAGGTGCACGGCGCAACGGTCACTTAAGGAATGTTGGTTTCCATGAGCTCTGCCCCGCATTGAAATTTATCCAGAGACGTACTCGAACTATCCTATTATGATTCCTGTTACTGTTTGCCTAAAGGATGACATCTACTGCACTGCGCAGATGCACGGAGTGCAACAAGAAAGCTCACAACTTTAGATCTTACCATGACAAGGGATAAAAGGGCTTGAGAACCTCGAACGAAGCCTGCAGTCACTCCAGCGCTCCTCTTCACGTCTATTAGAACCGGTCTCAGGCAATGACATCAACTCTCCCCAGCCCAGACTGTCCCCCAGATGATGCAGCCCTATTCCTTGATAATGTGAAATATAGACTAACAGAAAGCAGCGTCGCTGTCTCAACGGCGTTATCATGCTTATTTGGTGAGCCGTGCGCTCTGAACTCTGAGTACGTATTATCTGATGCAGAACTCTGAAACAGGGGCGGTTTCTATATTGGCAGCAATGTCAACACTTCATCTCGTGTAAGATATGAAGTTTTCCTGAGGTGATTAATATTATAACTCGTGTTCGGATCAGCCGCAAAGGAGTAGCCACACGCTCTGTTCAGATACTACTGGGGGCTACGGTAGCATTATACACTTCAACATGCGTATACTTTGGCTACACCCAATCTGTGTATTCAATCCAGAACAAATTGCTCTCAAATGCTATTTCCTCCAACTCCTACAACTCATGTTTCTCGTATGACGACGCTGTAAACAAATGGAACGACATTTTAACTGCTCAAACGGGTGCTCTAACAGGGACACTGGCAGTGAACGTAAGTTGTCAATTTGAGAGGAGTCCTCTCTTCTTACCAGTGATATATCACCTACTAGATGGTTATAAGCGACATGGTTGTCTGGTGGCGTGCGATGGTAATTTGGCCCAGGAACAAACTAGTCTTAGGGGCAGGCATCATTCTCCTCGTCACAACTGGGGGTATGTTCTCAATATCAAAATGGACGCCTCGCGTATCTTCCTATGAGCTACTGATCAATGGTTATCCCTTCCACAGCTTTGGGCATTGTTACCACGTATCAGAATCTACCTCAAGGTCACCCGTTTTTACTGTCCTCCACTTTTGACATTATGGCGGCTCCAGTGGCCATGGCATATGATCCTGCCGGATTGGCTTGTGCGGTTTTATCTCTGGCTACAAACGTGATCTCTACCGCTCTTATAGGCTACAAGGCATGGTGTGTGATTCTCCTCTATTGCTACAGTGAATACAATATACATGTCAACGTTAGGATGCATAAATGTACTATGCGAAGGTTAAATGTACGAGGGACGGTCATAGAGTCGCGTGCCCTAAAAGGGTTGATTTTCATCGTCGAGTCAGGATTCGGGTACTGCCTACTGTGGGTATGTCGCTTCCACTCTGTATTTACTCATAATCTGAAATCCGAACTGAATATTTTCCAGATCGTCAGTGCCTCATATTTTGCGGTCACTGCGAAACCTACGGACGCACTAACTGATACCGACAAAAATTATATCGCAAACGTGAGGATTTTTGTACTGGGATGCCTAGTTCCATTAGTTGTAAGTGCTCTGGAACCGGTTCTGCTTCTAATATCGTTTCTAACTCGTGTCCAACTTTGGACATATCTATCAGGCGATGTATCCTATGGTCATAATTGTCATTGTGACGATGAACCAATCACCCATCGACAATCTCTATGCCAACTCTCACTCCAACAAGTTGGGAGACGTGTAACCTACACCAGAAAAGACGAATATTCCCCCAATGCCACCGCTCCCTTCTCTTTTATTCCTGTGCATTTTCTTCGATGCACTTTTCTTCTCACCTCAGTTGTTTTATGTAGCATCCATCTTGCATTGTTGTGCTTACGAGTCCACTCAAATCAACATAAAATTGACTTTCAGTGTTGCCATCATCCCTTCCAGGGCCGGAGTGGCACTAGTACTCGTTTCCGACATGCTTGTGTTTTGTAAAGAATGTCGCTAATATACGCCCTCCTCCACCATCCCCTGACTGTTGTGTAAAATTCTGCTGGTCGTGTTGTCTCGGGATTCATGTCAGATTACTCAGATCAGCCAAATGTGGTTATCGGCATGCAATGCCATCATGTCAATCTTGGCCCCTCTACATCACACACATCACAAAACCCTCAAATGATAGCCCTAAACCATGCCCACAACGCCTTTCCTAGCTTCCCTTTTTCGGGAAAATCCCTCCCACTATTCGAGAGAAACAGGAAATGGAGCAAAATCATGTATAGTATTCAATAGTTTAGGGTACCGCAACGCCAGAGTCATGTTGCGGTTGTCGACTCGGACATGCCGTGAGGACGCGCAAGAACGTTCACGATGAGTGCACCATGTGGATAGAGAGTAACGGAAAGAGGTATTAGATCTTAAATTTTAATTCTAGACGGTGACCGAGTGCAGCCGATGAACCCGTCGCCGCAGAACGTCCATAGGGGTAAATCATCGCGGGATGGTAATTTGAACGTGTTACATAGAGCGACATCTCTCCCCCTGCGCTGTAGGACTCACGATGGAAAAGTCGTAGGCAAGGTGACAAGAATGAGGCTCGCAGTAGCAAGCAGGCTATACACTGAAAACAGAGGTCAGATGGGCGCCTCGTGGGTCTAAGACAATTGACACACGATGAGACAAAAGATGCCACCTCGTAGTTTCGATTTCGAGGAGTCTAGTGAAAGCGGCCGACACGTTGTCCGCGCGCTGCGTCGCCAAAAATTTCCAGGACTCGGAGTCTAGCAATGTAGGGACTTCGCACTGATGTGCGAGAAACGTTAGCGTTACGGCCCATCACCGTCGTATTGAGGTTGAAAATGTGCGGAAGAGGCTCTGAACGCCTCCCGAAGATGACTATATACCTCGTCCGAAGGGTATAGCGTCGTCTGGTGCAGGGCGCGATTTCAAGGGGAAACTCCATCATAGTAAGCGTACGCAGGGGCTGTGATGGGAACGATATGAATCCTTGCCGAGATACAACAACTTTGATAGTATGCAGTGGATACATCCTCTCCTATATTCATGCAAGCGTCATATCTCCTCAAACGTAAACGTCTGTGCAAAACACAGTCAGCGCCTCGTAGCAGCCACCATGACGGGGCAACTCACCGTCTCCCATGCGTCGCCGTATATCTTCTTGTACATGATAATGTCTCCGACCACGCGAACGCGCGCGAGTGCGGGACGTACACGATCGTCGCGTCCGCGATGCACCTATCCGCGTTCGTCCACGCAGGCACGAGGCGGCTATTGTGCGAGTCGATTTTCCACATCTCTGACTGTGTGGGGGAAACCCGTCCTGCGCACGTTCTAAATCAGCGCCTGCGCCCACCTCTGTACTCGGAAGAAGCACGAAGCACTCACCAGGGTCTCCATCCTAAACCCTTCCCCCGCGGCTTCGCCCTCCTCCACCTCGAGACACGCAGGTATCCGGACGGTCATCGCCTGTCCCTGCTCCCATCATGATGCGAACTCGTACTCCCCATACGCGTTTCCTTCGCGTCCCACATATCCCTCCACCTCTCCACCCTCCTCAATCGCCACCCGCGCCCTGATGCCGCCCATCCGCTTCGAACACCCAGAAAACTCCGCCGCTTCATCGTCTTGTATGGGCTGAAATCGGAAAGTAGGATGCGTGGGGAGTAAACGCGTCGAGCGGCGGGTGGGGTTCGTCTCGTGTAGGCTGGCAGGGGGGCCGTGCGCATCGACGAGAACTTCTTGCGGAGAGCCGAGCGCGCCGCTGTCATAGGACGGAGTGGGTACGGCAGGGATGGAGGATGCGATGGAGAGGACGAGCGCCCAGAAGGAGAGGTACATGGTGCGGGGTTGGCGGGAGGGGCACAACGACGAAACAGACCGCGGGGCCAGCCTTAAGAGCCGTGGGCGCAGCGTGCGCGATGGTGGTGACAGCGATAGTACATGTGTTGAGCGAAGAGCGCCTAAGGGGCGGGGGGGCGACAGTCGAGTGACCGGGGCGGAGTCCGCGGCGGGGGAAGGGCGTGGTTGGCGAGCGGAAGAGACGGAAATGGCGGTTATATGCGCCTGTCAGGAAGTTTTGAGTGGCACGGACAAGGCACCGAAGCCGGGCGAGCGACAGACCTCGTTGTCTTCGGCGTGTCAGCGCATTCTTGTGTTGAACCATGCAGAAACATAGCGAGTGCAAGGAGCAGACTCAAAGGCGTCGTTGAGAGAGCGAGTGCTTGCGACGTCGGATGGGGGAACGAATCCTGGGGTGGAGGCGCTTACCTGGAGATCTCCACCTCGTTCAAACTCCGAGGCACCTTATCTTATCTAAACGTAAGCGCCGACGATCCTCACGGGCCTCGCCGCCTCGGCGTCGACGCCCTCGTCGGCCTGCCATGGCGTGTTCCGCCATTACTGTGGTCGGTGTCGGATCTGGAGACAGCTGGTGAGCTCACCGTTGCCTGACGTATTCGCGGTGGTTGTCTAACAAACTTTGTATGTTCAGCGATGCGACTGCGCTCTGCTGCGAGGACAACAGCCCCGGTACGCGCCGTGTTACCGCACCCCATCGTTTGATGCAAATATCACCGGCCTAGGTGGAATCACGGCAATCAGTTGCGTCCCTGTAACCCTCTGAGGACATGAACTGGAGCCCCTGGTACATTGGTCGGGAGAGGGGGGCCTCGCTGTTAGTGATGTGCAGGGCCGGGCCGGGCTCAAAAGCCCAGGGTCGGGCCCGGCTTTTGGGGGCCAGGGCCTGTTAGGAGGAAAAGCCCGGCCCTACGAGAGGGCTCGGGCTGGGCTGGGTCGGGCTCGGGCTAAGCCCGGGCTTTGGGGGTGGCGAACAT
>FTLJ01000240.1:0-34985 GCA_900155495.1 Porogramme epimiltina
CCTATCTAGCATCGATATAGTCCCTTGTGCTCCGCTATGAGCGATGCACAATACTGTCGATTATTTAATTGCGGGTATATGCGGTAGCGCAGCCAGACAATGCGCCATGCCTCGGCCAACAAGACCTTTATTCAATTGTAGAGTGTTATGGGAGCATGCTTAGCAACGGCAAAGTTACGTGTGATGATGCATGCGCGAGTATGGCGGTTCACATACAATGTCGGGGAACGGGAACTGCTGGCAGTACAGAGGAAAGACAACCGGTAGAAAGCTAAACTGCTACGGTGTACTAAGCTAGAGGCGGGATCCACTGCCCACCAGACATGTCCACGACGACAAGCCGCCCTTCATTCGTGGCGAATACAACCCATTTATCCCTAGCATCCCACCCTCCAGGATCGCGTTCGTACCCAGCTTCCGCAGACTGGTATCGATACACTGGCGGGAGCCAGCACACTCGTCGACGTTCTTCCCCGCGGCCCCGGCACCAAATCCAGCCGTCGGTGAGGAAGTAGTCGGGATGTAAATGAGAGTCGGTGGATCCATGGCCTGGTTGTGGAACGGCGCCGTGCTGCGCGACGAGTGGCCAGTGCTCCTCGGACGTGATCGGTGCGAAGCAGGCATTGGCGATGACAGCGTGCTCGTCGGCGGAGAACCGGATGCGCTCGACTCGAATGCCAGATGTTTCCGGAAGGAGTTCGGCGAGGAGATGGAGAGCACCCCTGCTCGGTTCAGGAGCTCCATCTGCGCCTTCCCGTGCAGTGCCCGGGTCCGAGTGAAGGGAAGGGGAGAAGTCCCAGAGGGAGATCTGGCCACGCTCGCTTGATCCGACCACGCGTGAGCCGTCGGACGAGAATGAGAGGGCGACGATAGCATGGTGGTGGTACATCTCCGTAGTGATGGCGTTTAATGCAAGATCATATAGGTGTATCGTTGAATAACCTGTCCCGGTCGTATCAAGCCTCGGGTTGCTCGATTTCACTTTCTGATGGTCACAATTGGAGGTATGGAGGGGTGCGACTGCCAACCTTGAAATGAGGAGATACATTCCACAAGGGGAGAGTGCAGTCGCCCATATAGACGGCTGTCCCTCAAAGAGCACCTTGTCGAACCCCAGCATGGCGTCCCAGAGGCGGATGCTGCCGTCGAACGAGCTGGAGACAATGCTTTGAGAGTCCGGCGTAAACACGACGGGGAGTACCCTCCCGGAGTGCTCACGGAGTATGGAGGTAAATGAGCCTTGCCCTGCGTTGTATGCAACGATGGAGTGGTCTGTATGCCCAGACAGCGCAAGCCACGTCCCGTCCGGAGACCATGTCAGAATCACATAGCGCGGGTCGAGGTTGTCGGGGCGGGGGTGGGCCATCTTGCCGACTACCTTCCTCGAGGGGACGTCCCAGAGCTCCACCGTCCCATCTTCAACCACCACCCCAAGCCGATCCCCGTCCCGAGGAGAAAACGCAACAGCCAATACCCTCGACGAGGACCGCCCATCGCCCGCTCCACTGTCATCGGAGCCTGAGCACGCACTCGTCCGCATCACCCCCACGTCCCACGACCGCACCGTTCCCCGGCCATGGGCGGAGACGAGTTGCGACCCGTCGGGGGAAAACCGCAATCCAGAGATGCGTTCTCCTCGAATCTCCTCGCGCTCCCCGACCCACTCCCCCGTCTCAACGTCCCACAGCCCGATCCACGATCCTGAACCGAGATCGCACCCGACGGCGAGGGTGCGGCCGTCAGGAGAGAAGTCGAGTCCCCAAACGTCGCCCTCCACGGGTAGTGTCTTGAAACAACGGGGATGGGATGGATCGTCGATGGACCACAGAACGAACTCGTTCTCGCATCCGCATACGAGTGTCTTATCGTCTCGGGAGATGGCGACCATTGCAACTCGGAATTCATGTTCCAGTGTGCGGGGGCCCAAGGGGTCGGAGACAGGCCATATTCTGCAGGTCTTGTCTCCGCTTCCAGAGACTAAGAGTGGCCTGTTGTGAGAGAACGCGACAGAGTATATGGAATTAAAATGCGCGTCCAGAACCCTTATCCTCTTCAGTTCTCCAGAAGCGGTGGTCCATAATATAATTTTCTCGTCCTGAGAGCAGGATGCCGCAAGGTCTTCCTGTGGAGAGTAGGCCACCATGCTAACGGCCTCTGAATGGGCCTTTTGCGATGTGATTCGTTCCCCCGTCCGAGCGTCCCACAGCGACACTGCCCCTTCCTCCGTCCCGCACAGGATCTCCTTCCCATCCGGCGAGAAAGCCACACTCCAGACCTTGCTCTCCTCCTTCAGCACATGGAGCTGTACCCCCGTCCGACGGTTCCATAGTCGGATGGTGCAGTCCTGAGAACCAGAGACTATGCGCTCGCCATCCGGGGAGTAGGCGACGGAATAGACGGTGGCTGTGTGGCCCTCCATTGTGAGAGTGTTCGCGTTCCATCGTGACAGTTGACCGATGTGGATGCGTGGTGTGCCGGCGATATCTGCACAGTAGGTGGCGCGGAGGACAGAAGTGGAGGGGGAGGATGGGAGGGCAGATATGTAGACATGGCCGGCGGAGGATGAGATGGCGGGATAACAGAGATGCACCACACGCTTGCAGTCGTTAAGCATAGCTATGACGTCCGTCGGAGGGGCACCCGAATTCTGAAAGCCAGTAGAAGAGCTAATGAGCGTTCATCCTGAATATGTGTCTGTGACGTCACATACCTGAAGAGCGTTCTGTGCATTTTCCAAAGTGTCAATAGCACCATCAATATCCCCCATCAAGCTCGAGACTTCGAGCCAGTGCAGGAGGTGTTCCCGAGTGAACGTGGAGATCAGAGTGATTATGTCCTGGGTGATGTGTCCTTCACAGAGGTGGATGGACCAATGTCGACATGCGTACTGAACGTGAACCGGGACCGAGGCCGCGAGACGGGAGGAAAGGTCCTCGATATCGATGTTTGCCGCCCAGGGCGACTCGATGCTGCACGGGTTCCGGCAGAGATTGGTGTTCATGATTTGCAAGCATCGCTCCGAAAGTAAAGTGTGCTGGAGCTTCCTGTCGACGAGAATGTCTTTTCGTTCGCACGCAGATTCGCTGACAAGAAAGTCGGGGAATGAGGGGTGAATGACGCGGATCACTCCGTTAGGTTGATCGACGTCAGGTACTACCAGGATTGACTGAAGGGGATGTAGAGTACGTCGCACCATCCCTTGCTTCAGTCCCAAGAGAGATTCGAGATCTTGGGGTGAAAGCTGGTCTTTGAGTAGCACAATTGATCCAACAACCTTCTTCACTTGCGAAGCGTGCTGGGGAGTATTGATGGCCTTCATCACTTGCAGGTACAGTCCGTATAAGTGAGCCGCTGGAGATATCTCGGTAGCGCTGGAAACCGAGACAGAAGGGTTGCTGAGAAGCGCATCGAGCTGAGCTTCCGGATCGGCTGCGTAGAGGATGTACTTGAGGGCGGTAGAAATGTGGATGAAAAGACCACCGGACATGTCGCGAAGTTGCAGTTGCTTCTCGGGGCCTGGCCATTTTGGATCGAACTGGCCTTTGCGCTGCTTGAGAAACTCGGAGAACATGGATTGAAGATAGATAGCGATGTCGCGCAGGGCAACCTCCGGTGGTATCGAGCTCATCAGGAAAATGACCGCAGTTCTAATCCTCCTTTACTCTACATTTCCCTACATATTCCCTTCTTTTCTAACTTTGGAGGACTTGTGGGATGGCTTTAGGAGGAATTAGTAATTAGGGAATTAGCCAGGGTACCCTACTTGAGATCGTCATTTCCTATTATACATGATAGCGCTTTTTGTACTAGCGGTTTCAATGGTCATTTATTTCCTTAAAATGGTGGCATATCAATCGACAAGTTGCATCAGCAAAGGGTCAGTGGCACAAGCCCGAGTGCGACTTTCGACGACTAATACTTTCTATTTCCCACTATTTCATACAATTCAATCGTGCTTGTGAGTACGAAATAGTACGAAATAGTGGGACATAGCCAGAATAGTCAGCATAAGCGGCATCCGTAATGCTGACGTTTTGCTGATGCAAGCCAGGATAAGCACTCAACAGTGTGGAAGGGTTGGAGTAGGTGCAAGCAATCATTTACACCAACTCAGGCTGCTCATTCTCAGTAATCTAAGCTCACAGGCGCATAATAGCTGTCATACTAAGCTGGAAGCATGTACATTTTTAACACCAAGACTTCCACAGTAAGGAGGACTACGCACAAGTACAAGCTAGTACTAGGAAGTGACTAGAGATTGAGCATATTAGAACTAACTATTAGTGATGACATATCACAATTTGAAAGGCGCATCAGCGAAAGGGCGCCATCACAAACGGTACTTATACCGACTATTCCTCGCTATTTCGCACTATTTGGTACTATGTTCTGCTTGTGAGCAGGAAATAGTATGAAATAGTGCGAAATAGCAAGAATTAGTCGTCAAAAGTCGTACTTGCAACAGTGCCCTTTTGCTAATTTGAACACTATTCATGACTCCTATTTGTGGCTAATGCTTGCTACTTCCTGCTTGTGAGCGTAGCAGAAATGTGTAATTATCAGTAACCACAAGGAGCCTCAAGTGGCCGCAAGTAGAGGCTTGTAGAGTAAGTGGCAGTACTTCAACTTATCCCCATACTTTGTGAATTGAAGTGTCCAAGCATATAGACATACATTAGGAGATACAAGTGCACAAGCACAAATGATCTTGGATTAACAAAGTCACACAAGCTCGATTGCATAAACGTGTAGTTGCGGATCCTTAGTACACACAAGCTTGAAAGTATGAACTAGTAGGCAAGCATGCACAAGCACGGTTTAGTATCCCTCAACGCCCAAGAGCGGATCAACACACTAGCAACGAAAGACGCACAAGTAGTTAGGGTGTGAAAGGATATATAGTTAGCGGAGCGGATAGTAATAGTAGCCCTCCGATTCAAGGAATCGATGCCATACTAGGTATATTATGTACCGCAGGAAGATTACCTAAGTGGTTGAACACCAGGGCTACTAGTAAACGGCTACTACTACTACCACTACTAGTACTACAAGATGGACGCCGCCGATTGCAATACCGGTACTACTCGAGAACATCGCCGGAAAGTTGCACTGATAGCTCGCCGTCAGGAGCACTGCCACTGAAAGCGAATATTAGCAGCAGTTGAGTGACGTAGTAGTACTAGCTGGGTGCATACAATTCAAGGGGTGCGGCCTGGAACCACTGGCAGCATTGGCGGGTTTCGGGCGGATTAAGCAGTGCGTCCCCGAGCTGCAGGACTACATCCGTGAAGCTTGAACGCGCCGCGGCCTAGTACTACACCTGTCGGGAGGAGGGATAGGTGCGACGGACCGACACGAACGAGCTCGACTCGTACGAGTTGTATACGAGCACGATCGAAGGCGAATGGCGGGTCGAGGGAGCAGACTTGATCAAACCACTGGCAATTGGGCCTGGAGAAAAATCAGCGTACGTTCCGATGGACTGGAACGTGTAACTGTACCGACGCAGACGGTACACTCACAACAGGAAACGCGGGGTTGGTGGAAGCCGGTGAATGCTGGCGTATGGGGTTTGATGTGTGCGATCGAGTGGCGGTAGTAGGAATACTGCAATCTTTGAGATGGCGGCATGTACACGGGCGATGCGTTCGCGGCCACGGCCTGCTTGGTCGAGTGCTGTTGGTAGGCATTCTAATATGCCCTGTTCTCCGCGGGTGAGACCTGGGGAAGACCGTGACCCTCGTGCGCTGCGTGGTGAGGATGGTGTCTCTCGGCAGGCGAAGGCGCCTCGGTGTATTGGCCTGTCGTCGTCGCGAGAGAAGGGGGAGAGTAACGGCCGGATTCGGACAGAGGGTAGGATTGTTGGCCCTGAGGGTGATACGCCGAGTGGAAATCGCCCGCCACTCGTCCGAACGTGGTAATCTCGCACCCAACTTGAAGGAGGGTACTAGGAGACCTCGCCGGAGTGGTACTGGGGGTACGGAGTGAACGAGATCAGCGAAGGGTGCTTGTAGGAGACGAGAGAATGATAGGCGGTCTCCGGGGTAGAACGAGATGACCGGCTTGAGGCACGATCGTGGGCGGAAAAGGGCGGATGACGGTATAAGGGAACCAAGGGCTGTGGTAGCGTGGCACAGACGGGGTGAGAGGAGGAGCGGCGTTGGGGGGATCGGTGATTCTGGGTAGCATGGTGATTTGGCAACGCCGATGCCAAGTTGTCACAGTGATCGTGAATACTATATATTGTACGCGTGGACCGTGGTTGAAAGACTCTTCATCGCCACCGGCTGCTACTTTATCTGTCACCTAAGATCGGAAGGGACGTTACAGTCAGTACTGTCATCAACATGGCTAAGTGTATGGATACTACTATACCTGCAGGCGAACAGCTCGGGCAGAGGGCGCGAAAGGGGTTCCTTCGTCACACGCCGTGGACGAATATTGACAACTTATCACAATGAAGTTAGCAATCAAGCAGAAGTATACCTAGCACCGGTAGTTGACGTACACGAGCACAACCTACATACGAGGTAGTGCGGTTGTTTGTAAGTTAAAGTGGTACAGATACGTGACGTGACAACGAAGATAGGCTGAGACTCACTTCCAGCGACGGCTGTGACTGCGTTGGTGAGCGAAAATGACAGGGCTATAGCATGGAAAGGAGAGTTGGATTAGAGAGTTGGAAGATTATGCGGCAAAGACGATGGTTCAAGTTGGGGAGAATATAACGTAGATAGCTTGAACAACGAGACCGAGGAGATGTCGGGGACAGTGGGCCTATAATACATAGTAGATTCCGACGAACTACAGAACCCAGTCAGAACGTGCATTGATAAAAGCGCGATAACGTACCTCAGTGAGCCGCCTCAGTCTGAGATGAGTCCATGAGATCGGCGAAGTTGAATGATACTAGTAGATTCGACCCGGCGGATGCCCCATTGCCGGAAGCCGTGCGGCCGCCCCGATTCCGCCCGGACTCGTCTGCGGTCAACCCGTATGTGGTCTTGACGCGGTCGACAATTCGTGTGACCTTAGCGCAACCCAGCGCGACCGCGGAGGCGGCGCAATTCCTAGTATTCGTCCCCTGAGCACGATCAGAAAACTTGCACTCCTGGATCGCCTGCTTGTTCACGGGCCACTCCATCGCCCACTTTATGCCTTTGGTAGAGCGTTCGATCTTGATGTAGCGGTTCCCCCACAGGTATGCAGCGCGCCAAGTCTGAGTAATATAATCAGCAAGATTTCTGCAGAGTGATATTAAGACGCTAGTAGTACCGCTGCGCCAGCCATGCCAATAGCACCAACGGGAAGCTCGTCCTCCTTCTTCTTGTATAGACCCGGAACCTCTACCGCTGAGAGCGAAGTTTTGATGTGCTTCATGAGGGACGCGATTACGAACTCGGAACAGTAAAGGCCCTGTATGACATAGTGAGGCGAACTCTATAAAATAGTCTTGAGCAACAATACGCACCTCTTTGCTATGTTCATCGTCTGGATACTGGTAGAACACACGGCCGGTCGCGAGGAGTTTCCCCACATATGCAGCAAAATCGCTGTTGCTCGGGTAATCGTCCTTGTGCTTTTGGAGGTACGCGCCGAATGAATCTATAGCGGCGATGCCAAAGGCTGCACGCCAATTGTATACGCTAGCATTTATCTAGTAGAGCCCGAGGTAAATGAACGATAGCAGACGGCATTGGAATGACTCACAAGTCGGCACACCTTATCGTCGTGCGCGCGTAAGTTCCATTGAAGGGGATCGCCGTAGATATTCGAGCCCATGACGTGATCCCAGATGAGCTGCAAATCGGAAAGGGGCGGAGCATCCCAAGGGTATTTTCGCGTCCCAATGTATTTAGTGACGGTAGGGATCAAAATCGCCCTCCATCTATCGTTCTGGTGAGCAGAGGGGGGAAGATCCGACTTGGTCGACGCTCGATTAGAGCTCGTGGCTTCATTGCCAAGCTCATGTTCATCCGAGTCGCTACTGGAAAGATCGATGACCTAGAAGAGGTGTGAGACGATGTGTCACTTGTGAAGACTTACTCACCTCTCGTGGCACTGCAGGCTCGTATTCAGCATCCTCTAGCGTCTCGCGAGCCTTCATCTTTCGACTCTTTTTGGGCTTGTCGGTATGGTCTGCGTTGGCGACTCGGACTTGGGCGCCTGCCACCGCGACAGATGGTTGACGTTGATTGGCGGCCTGAGCACCACGGCGAGACTTGGACTTCTCAGTTTGACTCTTCTTGGGGTCCTTTTGCCTGGTGCCCGGGTCGCGGACCTTTGAAGACGCACGAGACATGTCAGCGTGTGAAGGAGCAACAGAGCTTCGAGAAGACTGAGTCCCGGTGCTATGAGATGGCCGAGACGATACTGAGGACGTGCGGGAGCTGACTTGTGAAACCGGGGCCAATCCGAGTCGACCTGAGAACGGCACCTTGAGATTCGAGAGAGGCGCATTGTCGGTGTCGTCGTCATCATCTGAGACATGCATTGACTTCCTGGATGCCGTAGTAGACGGTGTCGATGACTTGGGTTTTGTAGAGGTCGACCTTGACGACACAGAACTTGTCTGACGTGGCTCGGATGTCCCGCTGGATTTTCGAGGATTAGTAGACGTCGTGCTCGTGGGTTTCGAAACTGTGACTTCGTCCTTCTCGACTATCTTGACGATCTCCTAGACGAGGGATGCGTCACAGAAACACCACGGTCGAAGGGATATTTCACTTACCGAGCTCGGGTCAGGCACGCTATGCTTCAAAGGGCTTCGCGCTGCTGCCTCTTCCTCCGCCGCTTCATCATCTGTGTTGACAAACCCAGAAACTTGAACGTGAATCTCTGGAACGCTCTCCCGGATATCCTGTGCCTTCTTCGCACCCGACCCTGTTTTGCGACCCTTGGCTGGTTTCGGTGTGGCGTCGACATGAGCGTGGGGCGTTGGAGGGACCGCTGACGTACGTCGCTTGCCAGCTGGATGAGTGCTCGACTCAGATATTCCCCTAGTATAAGATTATGAAGCAAGGGTTAACGGTTATTCGTCTTAGGGAAAGGAGAAGGTAATATTCGTACCTAGTAGCATAATGAGACAGACAACGACAATAACTCGAATCAGAACTTCCGTCCATGACATGCCAGAGTGAATAGAATAGAGCTCACCACTCAGCGGTACTCGGAAATATTTCGCCAAGCTTACGCTGCGTCTTGACCATTCTAGAGGACGGGCCGCTGGTAGTATCGGTACCGGTGGTGGGTAGTATCGTCTTCGCCTTCTTGCTCAACTCCTTCGGTGTGCTGGCATGACTGGAATGATATTCGCCTTCTGACTCGTCAGCCATAGACGCGGCATCGTCGTCGCCGTTTGCAAGGCGTTGAGGACGGCGGGAGCAGGGGTTGGAACTTCCTCACCGTCTTCATCCCCTTCAGCGAGCATCAACACACGACGCCTGACCCCCTGGACCACCACATATAACGTCTCCCCTACGAGCAACGACTCGGATTCCTTACTCCTCTGAGGCCGTCTCGGAGTTTTTGTCGAGGTACCGTCTTCGGCGTCCGAGCCGTTCGGCGCGCGATTAGAGTTAGCGTCGATGTCGGTCAGGGGACTCGAATCCAAAGCGGGGTGACTTTCGCCGACGAGGGCACCAGGCTCCATGGGACGATGGTCGAGTTGGCGAATGGTGGTCGTTCTGCCATCGCGCTCACGGTCGGGCTCGTAAATGCGTTCGTCGTCGCGTTCGTCGTCCGGCGAGTCTCGTCCGTCATCGGGATCGCCTCCCCTGGAGGACTCTGGTTTGTGAACCCGCCGGGCGCGTAGTTGACGTGGCACCGTCGGAGCATTACCGCTTGCGGTGAACGCTTGAAGATCTTGAGCGTTGGAGGGAGCGGCGTCCGGATCTATGCTCGCCTCGCCGCGGCCACTTCTACTTCGTAGCTGTCTTACTTCCGCTTGCTCTATGGCCATGCGCTGTTCTAGGTCGGCCACGATCTGCATACCTTTGCGCCGCTTCCTCTCCCTCTCAGCTTCCTCCTTCTCCTTCTTGGCATTCTTCCTCTCCTTTTCCACCCTCTCCGCCTCGATTTCTTCTTTTCTACGTCGCTTCCGCCCCTCCTGGATGACTACCTCGCCCGGGTGCTTTGAGGCGTTTTCGGCCCGTGTCGTGACTACCATGGTCGGGAGAGTTAAGAAATCCGGAAAGCAGAGGGGCGGAAAGTATCCACGAATTGGCTGTGGGGGGCTAGGAGCGTAGTAGAGTGGTGACAGCGGGCAGGGGAAAGCAGCAACACCCGGGCGCTGCCGTGGTTAAATAGGAACATACCAGCGCCTACCACCCCCGGTAGGCGAGTTTCTTGCCGTGACAAGAGTTTCAAACCGGGTCCTGTGAAGCGGAGTCAGACTTTGACAGTGCCAGCAATGGTCCAGTCTCGCTTCTCACCCAACATCCACCTGCAGAATGGACATTCCCGCTCGTCAGCTCGACATTTCCTATATCTTCTTAGCTCCAGGTAGTCGCAGCACTTGCGGTATTGTCCACCCCGAAATCCACCTTCCTGATAATCCCTGCGAGATTCCGCAAGACATTATTGCAGAAATATTCAAGCACCTCGATGTCAGCAACAACTCGGGCGATCCAGCACAGTATACGGAGCTCTACTTCCTGCAGCACTCCTCTAAGAGATTCTTCCACGAAGCGTCAAAAATCCTTTGGAAGGACCCGAATCAGCCTATCAATGACATCCTTGGCCGCCTCATCTCAGCGTTTCTACCATTCTCCGATGGGAGCGGCGTTGGTGCCGTCATTCGCGACCTCGCAGACAATACCATCACGGATATGAAGTCAGTCACAACCGTTCATGAAGTTAAGATATTCCACTAACTCGCCTAGTGCATCAGAATCAGCGTTAATGGCCGGCCGATACTTGTCAGCAAGTCGATCATCAAGAACAACATACGTTATTATTTGCAGTTCTTGTCTCGCGTTCGACCCTTCAACGGCTTACCCCATGGACCTCGTTATCTACCGCGAATACTCAAGGCATTCCACGGGTCTCGTGCGCTATTTCCGTCCCTCTACTCAGTGCATTTGTCGGACTTCTTCCCTCTTACGCTGCCCAACTTTCGCGCTATCCTCAGCCCCAACATCCGTTGCATAAGGATTGCCCCAATCAGTTCATGGAGTTCCAACTACAAGCATGAGTGGACAACTTGGCTTACCGATGTCTGTGAAAGCGTGCCAGCACTCTGCCCCAACCTCGAAGATTTCGCCATCGAAAGCAACACAGGCCCTATTCTGGAGCTTCCATTCTCGGCGATCGCTCGGATGGAGTCCGCGCGATACGTGAGGATTCATGGTATCCGTTTCATTGGTGAGTGCCTCTAGAATCAATAGTTAGGTATTCGTGGAGTTACTTACCGTTTTCGTCATCTTGTCTGTAGACGACCAACGCGTAAATGGCCCTCCACCCCTACCCAACCTCCGGTCGATCCAGATACTGGTGCACAGGCTAGAGCGTTATCCAACCCCTACACTATCATTTGATTTCTGTTCTCGCCTCTGCGCGTCTGCGATCTACTGCATTTCTATCGCGTGTGTAGAACCCCTCTTCGGCCCCGCTGCGTCAACTCCGGTCGTGAAGTTCATTGACCGTATTCGGCCATTGATGCATCTGCGGAACGCCAAAATCGTCGGCATCAGCCTCCCAGACATGAAAATGACACTCACCGACGACGACCTCGCTGAAGCTCTTTCGTGGTGGCCGAACGTCATCGCGGTGCAGTTCAACTTCACTGATCCACACGACAAAAGGCCACGTCACGAGGCTCCTGTTGAACCCTTGTCTCATATCAGGGAGAGCTGCCGCAAACTGCGTTCCATATTCGTTCCGCAGTCCCTTCTGTCGCGATATCATGAGCTGTATACGTTCAAGCAGCCCGCCCCACGGTTAGAGAAACCCGCCACGGAAACGAAGAAGGGCATTCTTTTGCTACCCGCTATGAAGCACAAGGATTGGATGAGTATGATTCGCATACACTTTCCGGAACTCATCCCGGCGTGTTGGGCTGGTGCTCTTAGCTCAGTTTCGGAGATCGAGCTATCAACGCAGGTTAGCGCTTCTGTGCAGTGCCCTATTTGATGCAAGCGGCTCACCACACTATGCAGGCCTTGTTGACTGACGGTGCTTTCGGCCCATCCAATGAGTAGGGCGGGTGTTACTCTAGAGGGAGTGAGGTTATTATGAACTGTACACCGTATACTAGACAACGGAAAACATGTATAAATCGTAACTAGTCGGAAATACTCATGTCAGAGTCCATTTCCCCTCCGCATACAGGCTCGGGTAGTGGTGGGGGAATATGAGGAACCATGGGTGCACGACCAGATTGCTCAAAAAAAGTGGTGACGTAAAAGTAAGCAAGCTCTTTCTCGATAGTAAGGATCTCTTCTTCCCGCATGTTATGGACCACTTGCTCGACAACAGCAGCGGGAGGGCAGCGAGGCCAGCGGACAAGGACACGTTGGAGGGCTCGCAATGATGCTACACGACGATGGGGAAGACAGTCAACTAAGCCTCTGGCCTCCTTCGGAAGTTCAGGCGGCGCGTGCGCAGTCCGGTCCGGGAATATTTGACTGATCATGTCCTCTCGTTCGGCCTCTCGCCAAGGCTCGAGACGATAAGGAACAAGAAACCGATCCAGAGCAATGAGTTCGTGGCGGAACGCGAGCTCGCTGAGTTCCCATAAGATGAGCGGGCAAAGATCGTGTTTGAGGGTCTGGAGACGGTCCCCGAACCAATGCGCACATGATCCCGTGCCGTCCCATTCAACCTCCTCGAAGACATCGCCGAAGACAAGCTTGATCTTCTCCCAGCGCTCCGACGTCGCAGTGGCGGTTCCAGCTCGCTTGTGGTTGGAGCCGAGCAAAATGTCCCTCCACCACTGTGTTGGCACGCCTGTTACACGGGACCGAGGCTGTCGCAAGAGGTATATCCAGGCGGGCCGCAGCCGCAGCCACGACATAAAGTACTTGTCGCGTCGCTCATCGCTCTTCGGCCCGACAAGTAGAGCGGGTTCAGGCAACCAGTGCCCCCAGATTTCACGGGACGGACGCGCAGGTCGTGATAGATCCACGCGTGACATGGCGTCGCTCCACGGGGCCGCGGGACGGGGCATCCATGGGTGCTTGAATGGCTCGAACTTGTTGCGCCCGCGAACTTGGCTGCGATGCGCCGTCGCTGGCATGTCTATTACCTGTGAGCACGTTGTCTAATTATAGGACAACGTGATCGACGTACATGGTCCGTGTTCTACCCGTCGCATGCTAACGTTCGTCCGAGGGAGCCTACCCGAGGAGGAGGCCGATGCCGTGGGGATAGCGTTGGACGGGATAGATGCCAGGGGGACAGTCGCGGCGGGTGTGTTGTAGTTGTTCGTCATCGGCGTGGTCGCCGCTCCTAACGCACCCGCCGTCGACATGAACGGCGCTCCTAGCGCGGCAATCTCAGTCTGCACTCCTGTGACGGCGTTTCTGTAATGAGATTGTGGTGCGGGAGGTTGGTATCCTTGGTCGTCGTAAACAGCGAGGATAGGAGCAAAGGAAACATCTTGATACGTGTGGCCTCCTCTCGCTGTCGCCATGAGATGCTCTGGTCCTGGCATTCCCCTATAGATTACGTGGCCTTGACCGGGGCCGTAGACGGTACAGATGGATTTGGGGGGTGAAAGGAGATGGACATTCTTGAGATCCTCGCCGCGTAATGAGACCTTGCTCCGGATGAACCACACAGGGACGCCAGCGAGATACATCTTCTGTACGACAGCGGGATCTCCGGAAAAGGCGCCCATTAGTCGAGGGTTCACCGGAGACGGACTTCCGGTGGCGGCTGGTTCAATTTTGTCGTAAAACTCGATGAAAGCATGGGTCATGAGGTAATAGCGTTGGGCTTCGCGAACTTGACAAACGGCGTCACGGAAGGTACAGGGAAAGTGGGAGAGCCGATCACATGCGAGGCGCATGCTGCTCTCAAACCTCGCAAGACGACTACCGGGACGTGGGTTTCTGCCTGCAGTCTTCTGCGACAGTTCGCGGATGAGGCTTTGTAGAGGCTCGAGGACAGGTTTAGAGAGAAGCCCTAGCGTTTTGAAATCGCTGTCGGGGAGGAGGATGAAGTCATTCTCTTTCGGAGTCCACCAGAGTGGCGCTAAGGAATCATCCGGTGGAACCTGTCGAAGAATTGCGCATAGAAACTCGTATTTTGACGCGAGGAGTTGGGGCCATTGGATCGGGTCTACAAGACCGTATCGAAAATCTGCTCGGAGAGACACCTTCACGGGCACCGGACATGGTTCGGGGATAAACCCCATATTCGGGGAGGTGATGACATATTTGTCGTCCTGAGTATACGCGCCTGCCTTGTAGTCTTCGAAAACGGCTTGAGCTGTTGGAGATGAGTCCCCGAGAACGTGCATTATGTTTGACAGCCGACACACACCTTCAGGGACCTGGGGCTCAAGGAGTGACAAATCACCCCAGGGGTTTGAGAGATCCTCGGTGAGAGTGCTAGATTGGAGCATGATCAACCAGATCGGAGAAGCCTGTCTTGGACGGTTAGCACAAGCCCACAACACACGAAGGATACCCAAACCCCGCGGACACATAGTCATGCGAGGAGCGCAACAACCAGGGGACTCAGAGTCTGCCTGGCAGCTGGCATACTAGAAGGAGATGCTTAAAGAGGGGCACGAGAAGTGCGAAATACGAACAGCAACGGGTGCAGAAAAGACCCCAGACGAAGGCAAGATGAGGAGGGGTTCGGAGCAAGGAACGGGCCTGTTTCAAGCCTGAGGAAGATGATAGATGATGAGCATTCAGTAGCTAGCAAGCCTATGCAGGAGGTGCAAGGCAAATACATACCGCTGAGCAGAAAAGAGCCAACGGAAGTGTGGCTGTGGGTTGTCGTCTCCTGTGAGCCACGCTTGGCTTGATGAGGGGGATCGATGATTGGTGACAAGGTGCCAGCCGAGGGGTACAGCGACTCAGGGTCTCAAAGGCACCTTGGAAGATCGCACGGTGAGTCGGGATAGGGCGAGTTAACGAGAGCTAGACGAGGAGAAGTGGCGGTGAAGAGGATGAGCATGGGAGTTTCACACTGGCAGTCCGGGGCCTGGGTGCCTGCCGACTCGCGTACGGATTCGGCATGACGCCAGACTTGCGCCCCGCTCTACCTCCTCCTCACCCTTCGATCTCTATACCCTGCCTCCTTCTCTACCTCCTTCCTTCCACTGCGTCGCCCCTACATCCCGATTCTAAGCACAGCTTGGTATTATGATCCCATTATCGCTGCCAGCACGCTAAACCAGCATATACGCCTGCCTAGACGTTTCAACGATTGGAAAATTGCGTCCTTGCTGAGGTCTCAGGGAGGAGATGGGTCATCTTAGTGGGCATTCAGGTGTGTATTTGCTTGATTTTGTCCAAATTATTGCCGTGAACATGAATAAATTCTGTGCTCAAGAATTCTTGGTGCTACGTAGGCTGGTCTCCAAGACCTGTCATGATACACAACGATTCTCGTTGTGTAAACCCTCCTCGTAACGCACGTTCAGGTGAGCGATTTTTGCTTCTACTTGATTATTTCCTTCCTCAGATGAATGTCGTAGCTTGACTCTGGCCCTGGACTTGTGCTGCAAACGCCTCAAAGTCTGCGACTCATCGATTCTGTGTATACTAGGGCTTTCAATGCGATCCTCCACATCAATATCATTCCCTTCAAAGTCCCTAACGCTCAAACTGCGGCTCGCTCTGGCACCCCTTTTCTTTGGTATGTCTTTCTTCATCCCCTGCGCAGTGGGTAAACTCTTGTTTCCCTCCGTTGCCTCGAAAGACTTAGAGTCCTCGGGAACGAAGAACTGGATGTTGTCCTCCAGCATTGCTGACGTGTCCCTTGATAACAGTGCTTGGTTCCCATGCCACTTAGGCCCAGGATATCGCGGATAACGTTAGATGCAGGTGCTTTCTCCTTCTTTCCTGCTATATGGGCAAACTTCTTGTTACCCCTCTCCCCTCGAAAGACTTGGAGTCCTGGAGGGGAGAAATCTAGCCTTTTCCCTGATGAATCACTGACTTATTTCCTGACGATAGTGACCTGGGCATATCTTGCTTTCGCCCCCCACCTTACCCGCGCACGGGCCATCTCCATCCCTCGTAAATTCCGTACTACTTAGGCTTCTATTCCCACGGGTGCGTACCCACTTCTGGTGGAATTTCCGATGCCGCCACCAAGGCTCCACTTTTCATACTCACCGGAATAATCCTCTCTCTCTCTCCCTCCCTCCCTCCCTCTCTCTCTTAGATCTCCGGGTGGTGTTGAGCCTCGTGTACCTCGCGTAGACCGATATGTAGCGTGCGATCGAAGAAGTCCACAAAGCGTTTTGAGAAGATACCTAAGGTGATGACTCTGACGCACACCGTTGATCTCACATTCTCATACATCCACTTCTATAGAGCCGATCTGTGAAAGTCTGGTGCGCTAGCAATGGATCTTGTGCGCATGCATGAGAGACGTGCGGGCGTTGATTCTCTGTGGAGAGCGTCGCGGACGAGGACAACTCTATCTCGATGATCGACGATAAGCCTATTCGGCGCCGTGCCGATATCGGACTCGTCAGCTGTGCCCTGCCCTGTCCGTACCCTCCTGACCAGTAAGTTCCTCCCCCAACCTTCAGCCCCGCTTCCAAATATATGAAGTGTTGACGTTTTTCGGCGGCAGGTCCCCATATCGCGCAGTCGGGGCGCTGGCGCCAGAGGAGCAACCGTGGGAAGCCGACATCCCTTATGAAGCCTTGAACACCGTTATCCCATCTTCGTCAACTACAGCAATAACCTCGCCGACGACCACGGATGATGGTAAATATCGTGAGACATTCATTATATACAAACGCTCCTCTGACAGTGATTACGCAGGCTCTGAAAGAAGAGTGCCTCCTAGAGCCTTGTGCGCGAATGCGCGAGAAGAAGCCACGTGGGTCGGTAAGCGATCCCGCACATTTCTGACTTCCGTATATTCACTGCGCAGTCGGTCAGGCAAGATGGATCGCAATGTTCACGGAGGCATCTACTTCCTACAATAGGGTGCATTGCGTTAACCTGTGGTTGCCTCTGCAACCGGGTTCTCGTTTTTGTGAGCGCTCCTCGTAAGTTCGGATGTTGCGCGGGCAATGGGTTGTAATCATTGAAAAGGAAAAACAGAACCGGAACCATCACCCTTCTACACACTCTGACATCCTGTCAGTCGCCGATAGACCCAGACCCGTACCCAATCGGCCCCTTGTCGGCCACGTCATCACGTATGACGGGTAAGGGCCGATTAACCTACTCGCAGACATTCCCGGTCCGGCCCATTCTCCAATCTAGTCAACTTCCAGAAAGACAGTCGTTTCATATACAAAGGTGTGTTTAGACTTTAGCAACGCGCATTATCTCCCTACCCTCCCCATATACATATTTTCTCCTGGCCGGTGGTGGCTCGCCTCAGCCTTATGAGACACGCCGTCGCATCGCTGCCCCCCTTTCGCATTGCACCCGCCAACGTGCCTTACGATGTGCTTACTGGGCTTGCCCTGGGGTTGTAAGTGACAACGTTGCTCCGTCTTATCTTGCTTTCAACTTCTCTACTTTGCTTTTGCGTTTCTTTTCGACGAGTCCCTAATATCCCTTCCAGGTTTGAACCAGGCAACCTGTCGACTGCCTTCAGCGCCCGGTGTTTGCGTTAGGGGGTCCGTTCGACGGTTTTCGCTGTCAGATCCACTCAACCACGACTGGGGATTTATTGGATAGTTGAGGCTTCTATGGTTACGATAGTGTCTTGTCGTGTACATATACTGTGTCAGAGGGCTCTTCATGTACTTAGAAGGCACACTTCAGCGAAGAGTCTTCCCGTCAGGGAAACTACGGCTTCACAATGATCTAGCATCCACTCTATGGACGAAGACTCTTGTTGAGGAAATGCTAAATGGTGGGCACGTTGACACACACTTATATGTGCACCCATATTGACCTTGTCTCAGGTCGTACCGGGCAAGATGATCGACTACAACCACAAGCTCAGTATGTTGTGCTGCGGCAACCTATTGCATTTGGACTAAGTGCGTCATCGGCGCTTACCGGCCCGCTCGCCACCCCCGACTACCCCGCTCCCGTTCCCGCCTTCGTCCCCGGCGCACGAAGAGCACCCTGACGAGCACCCGATATCGTGCTACCTGCACAAATAAGTAAAAGCACAACGTATTGCCTCCTTCCCACCCATCACCGATGGATTTATTGGGTTATAAGTCAAGGCCTTCCAGCCACCTTCTTTTCAGTGTCTCACGCGTGCGCTTCTTGAAGAGACGCCCGTCACGATCTCTCTCGCCCATCGACCTCGACCTTCATTCACCTCCCACTACTTCTGCTGACCCTCCAATCTACCCTATATCACTTCTTCCAAGATATTCATAGACGTTTACACACTAACATCATCTCCAACGCCTCTTCTCCTCCTCTCACTACTCCACCGTCCTGCTTGCCCTCCAATAGCTTTCCACTTACACCTACACATACCGACTTGCGAGCCCTTGGTCACCTCCAGACACCATATCACCCATGCAATCTATTCTAAGGGAGATATTCGTCCAATTCATTGGCAATTTCCTCTCCAGGGGAGGTAAGAGCAGTCCATTCATTCACGGTACAGGGCGGCTATGGTTAACAGCCACTAAAACAGCAATGAAGCTCGTTCAAATGGCCTGTCAGTGGTGGAAGAATACCTCAGCTCGTGCTCGCGAAGTGGCTGCTCGCGAAGCGGCTGCTCGCGAGCAGGCTGCTCGCGAAGAGGCCGCTCGCGAGGCAGCTGCTCGCGAAGAGGCTGCCGCTCGAGAGGAGTACGATAGGATGGCTTGGGAGGTCGAGTCGTTTGACGGCGTGGACACCGCCTACAGCTAGTGAGCGAAAGGAGGATGATAGAGAGGACGGGGATGGGGACGGGGGCGGGGACGAGGACGAGGACGAGGACGAGGACGAGGACGAAGACGAAGACGAGGACGAGGACGAAGGCGAAGACGAAGACGGGGACGAGGACGGGGACGAGGACGGGGACGGGGACGGGAACGGGAACGGGAACGGGGACGGGTAGGGGTACGAGGACGGGAACGGGAGGTCTTAGGCGAGTGCGGCGGCTTGAGCGAGAACGACCGCACGTACGATGATGTCAGCGGGGGCGAGGACGACGACGGGAGTCGGGGCGAGGGCGAGGGCGAAGACGAAAACGAAGACGACGACGACGACGACGACGGTAACGGAGACAGGAGAGAGGACGAGGATGAGAGCAATGCGAAAGCGGCGACGGAGAGTAGTGCCCAGAACAAGTTGTGAGTTTCTTTACCTCTATACGTCATGATACTAATGAGTACATACGATTTGTAGCTCTCAAATTTCCGCTCGCCGCTGAAGCTACTATACCCTACAATGAGGAATGCCGAAGATGAGCGCATGTCCTCTAATTTTTTCGGTTTCCGGCTCCGTACAGAACGCCAATTCTATGTGCGACGGTGCCGACGCATCTAGGAAAGCGTCTTCCCAAATGTAGAATACCCATACTTGTACGTACATAGCATCGGAAGCATCCGTATTTGCAGCGACTCGACCAAGTTTACACGCATTTATTGATGCGCTCCGTCCTGTCTGATTCATAACTGAACAAGTCGCAGGTGTTGGGTCTCGCAATAGTCTCGTTCTCCCCATCTCCAGACCTTCGGCAACCTCAAACGCATCGCCGTCTCCGACGCACATAAACAATATCACATAGGGCGTCGTGAAACCACGAGTGCAGTAAGCTCACGCACGTGATACGTTTCCTCGTAGAAATTCCTTTGCGAGCGCTGGCTACGGTGCTCCTCGCAGGCGTTCCAGTCGCTCAAGCTAAATCCGACGTGAATCTACTCTATCTTCTTCCTAGAACTTAGCACACATGGTCGACGCAACAGTTTAGCATCAACGCCCCCAACAGCTCCACGTCCGCAACATTTTATGCCATTCTGCGCGCCGACGACGACCAGCTTCCAGGACAAGGGCAAGGTGGGCGGGCATATTCCCAGTGCTGTCTTGTCGGGAACTGACGCAACTATTTAGAAGAGTTCAGGAGTATCCCAGCGGCCGCCTCGTCAGATACGAAGACGTCGTAAGCCATTCTTATTCCCTTCAACTCATACCTTTCTAACCTCTTCCCTCCTTATTCAAAGTCGTGCATGGCCCGGACGAGGTCTTCTTCATACCCGGGAACGAACACGACGGCACGAACGTGCTGCACAGCGGCGTCAGTGACTTCGATCATTGCAACTGGACCGCGATCGACTATAGTGCGAACCAGGTCAAGTAGCTCTGTACTCGTAGGTCTCCGCATCGCCGAAAAGATCCCTGTGACCGTTGACACTACGGTTCGCCATTCACGCTGGTACGGATACCTCATGGACACTGGCAGTGCTGACCTTTCATCATATAGGTGACGCATACGCTCGGGAATAGCTGCGTATTCGAAATGTCTATATCCACATTGTCTTCACACCCGGGCTGGTGCTGGAACCTCGAGGCGTACAAAGAAGTCCAAGATGTCTCGCATTGGGGTCTCGTGCACATCATAACGGCCAAAAGCGTCGCAAAGGACTGGAGCCTGAGCCCGAGTTTGACCCATGTATTTTAAACTTTATCGATATGTGCGAATCGCTCGTCCACATCAGGTGTACGCTTACGTCCCCATCAACGAGACGTGTCTCGACGATCCCGGGAAGGAAGTGTATCTAGAGCCTGACGTGTCCCGACCGGACTATGTTCTGATGGGAACGAAGCCCAATCCTTGTCATTCCCATTCGGCAACAAGAGGTGCATGGCATACTCAGCGTTCCGTATTACGCGCCATCGATACTGATTCCGTATGTCTTTCTTAGGATGTTATTTGCGCTTGCGGGCCCGTTCGTCGAATTAGCGTCGCTGGTCAGTTTTGCCGCAAGCCGGCTTCGCCCCGCTTGGGGAGAAGGTCCGGCGACAATAAACGGGATTTCATTGTACGTCTGCCACTCTTCCACTTACGCCGGCTTCTCTCACCCACAACACGACTTCTGGCTCAGGAACAATGGGTCCGCCATATGCCAACCTGAAACGCATCTTCGCATCCTCGCCCAACCGCATTATCCTCAATAGCAATAGTGCAAGCCTCCAGGTATGGCATCCAGTGCCTACCATCCATATCAGCTGACAGTGAGTCGTAAATGGATGGCGCTACTTGCTTACTCTTTCGTACTATAAAGGGCGCCCCTCCCTCGGCCCAAGCTGCACAGACACTCCTCGCTCCCGAGTCCCCACTCCTCGCATTGCCTCACTAGCTCACCACCTTCACATTTCTAATGGAGCCTGCCAGAACAGGGGACGAATGCCCTGTTGAAGGATGCGAGCAGATTATAAAAAGCAATTGGGGCCGTGTGCAGCATCTGAAGGCGAAGCACCCAGGTTACATCCTCCCTCCAGAATCTCCCCACCACTTCCCAGACACCTTGGCCGACGCCAATGTCGACTCGGATGACGTTAATCAGGAAACGGACGACGTTGACCAGGGAGATGGTATTCCTCGCACACCTCTTCACCAGGAACGGCTTAATTCCTTGAGACGGCTATCGTCCGAGACTTCTCTGTGAGTCTCACAACTCTTTTCGTCTGCGATACAATCTAACGACATGAAAGTCGGCTCTCAGACTCCGATGATGAGGAAACCACCGAACCTGACCTTCCCAGATCTCATAGGCCCCGTCATCCACCCATATTGTATGTCGACGACGAAGGCTCACTAGAGGATCACCCTGCTCCTGATTCCGACTGCCCGATGGCCTACGACGACGACGACGACGACGACGACGACGATGACGGCGACGACGACGATTGTCGTTCTAACGCCTCAAACCAGGAAAGCTCCGACGGCGAACGCCACAGTCATGTCACCTATAGCGACAATGATCCTATGTCTGACGGCTTTGATAGCGACGCTATTGAAGGTGGTAGTGAGGATGACTCACATCTCGACAGTCGCGCAGCCTCTTCGGAAGACCTTAGCGAATCCGAACAAGTCCTACATTTCAATAGAGATTACCACTCAACAGTCAACGGTAAGCTTCCCTACTGCGAAATATACGTGATGCCATCGGCGTTCTGATGAAATTATGAGAAGGAGCCCCATGCGACAAGGCGGGTCGCATACTCCCAAACCGTAGCAAGCCGCGGCCTTTTGACCAACGACAACCAGACGATTGGAGTCCTTATAAAGATAGAGTCGCTTTTGAGCTTGCAGAACTCTTGTATGCGAAGGAACAAATGTCTGCTGGCAACATCGACAAGATTCTGGAACTCTGGAACAAGTCCCTGTCAGGGAACGGCTCCGCACCTTTCCGGAACCACTCTGACATGTATTCTACAATAGACAGCACACCGCTAGGTAAGACTTTCGTTTCAAGCCCACATATATTGTACTTTATAACACAGAAATCTGTGACATTAGGAGATACTGTATGGAAAGAGTTCTCGCTCGCCTTCAAGAGCGAGCCTGAGAGAGACCCAGGTGAACCTGCCGCGTGGAAGACGGAGCAATTCCCCGTATACTATCGAGACCCGCTGGAGATTGTCAAGAGTATGATCGCCAACCCCGACTTCAAGAACGAAATCAACTTCGGCCCCTATCGCGAGTTCAACGATAGAGGCAAACGTCGTTTTCGAGATTTTATGAGTGGCGAATGGGCCTGGCGCCAAGCAGTGAGTTGTCCGTTCTCAACATGTTCCTCGTTCTTACCCAATGCGAAACATAGGAAGCCATACGGACGACTCTGGGGGAAGAAGCTTCAGGAACATCCTTCGTTCCAATCGTCCTCGGTAGCGACAAGACGACGGTATCGGTGGCTACGGGTCAAAACGAATTCTATCCGTTGTATATGTCTATTGGCAATGTCACCAACGCCGTTCGCCGAGCACATAGGAATGCGGTTGCCGTTGTCGCTTTCTTAGCCATACCAAAAAGTGGGCACCTTTCTTTTCTGGTGACTTGTGTAGCAGTGAATAATGAAATTTCACTTCTATTTCAGCGACGAGACAGTACTCCAACGATGCTGTTTTTCGGCTTTTCAGGCGACAGATGTTTCATTTGTCTCTAAAACATATCCTCCGTTCTCTCAAACCCGGGATGGAGGAGCCCGAAATGTTACGATGCGGTGACGGACATTTTCGAAGGGTGATATATGGCATAGGTCCCTATATCGCTGACTACCCCGAACAAGCACTTATCGCGTGCGTCGTTCAAGGCTGGTGCCCGATGTGAGTAGAATATTGTCACTCATTCCGTTACAAAAACCTTAGGTGTTCACGAGTAATTGTGGCTAGATGCATCGCACCAAAGTCAAACCTCGATAAAAAAGACTGCATCAAGCGTACTGCCGAGCACGCCGATACTGTGCGCAAACGATATTCGCCTGGAGAGATGTGGGATAGTCATGGGATTGTGAGCGATGTAGTAGTGAGATCACGTCTCTTAAATTAGTCTCTATTTGTGTTCGTATCGTTGACTATAGTACAACTTGCCGTTCCTCACAGCCCTTTACAAATGACTTCCCCCGCGCCGACATCTATGAACTGATATCCCCTGATATCCTTCATCAACTTATCAAAGGAACATTCAAGGATCATCTTGTGACTTGGGTTGAACTCTACTTGAAGAAGGAGTATGGATCGGGCCGCGCAGATGTTTATTTGGCACGGATTGATAGACGGTGAGTACTACAGTGATATCGTGGCAGTAGATGTGGTCCATTCTTTCTAATGTGTCCACCTTGCTCTAAGAATTGCTGTTGTACCTCCGTTTGCTGGCCTTCGGAAGTTCCATGAAGGGCGCGGATTCAAGCAGTGGACTGGGGACGATTCGAAAGCCCTGATGAAGGCACGCATCTTATATCAAACCAAAACCCTTCTTGCTAACTTTGTCGATTCTAGATCTACTTACCAGCTATCGACGGCATCGTTCCTCGACAAATGGTTCAAGCAATAAGAGCCTTTCTAGAGTTCTGCTACCTGGCACGACGCGACGTACACGATGAAGACATGCTCCATCAAATGGATGAAGCTTTAAAGGAATTTCGCGTTAAAAGAGAGATATTCCGTGAGACGGGGGTTCGGGCGGACAGACCTGGCGGAGTCGACGCCTTTTCCCTACCCCGCCAGCACTGGAGGGACCATTACAAGGACTGTATATGGGAATTCGGGTCGCCAAACGGTTTATGCTCCTCCATCACTGAATCTAAGCACATCAAGGCAGTAAAGGAGCCATGGCGGCGGTCAAACCGCGACGACGCAATCGGCCAAATGCTGATCACCAATCAACGCCTCGACAAGCTAGCTGCTGCCAGAGTGGACTTCACGGAACGACGTATGCTCGAGAACAGTAGCGCATCTTTTGTGAGGTCTAAGAAACGTGTGTACTCTTCTTTTTTGGCAGTCGTCACTATACTTACGTTCTTACCTGCTGTTAGAAACGAGTAACAATGCTAGGTACAAGCCTTCGGAAGACAACGATGGTGCCGTTCACGAACCCAACACAATGGCAGAGACGGTGCTAGCTGTCAAATCCAGTGAGTAGTCGTCCATAGTTCAATCGTGTTGTAGTCACGAATCCCTTACTCCTTTCCCGTGTCCAACAGAGTCCACGCATAAAGATTCTCATGTAGACTCGCTCGGGAAGTCGGTCGGAGTACCTCAACTCACTGAACTCATTCGACGATACCTTTACTTTGCACAACAACTGCCAGGCACTGACCAAGTCTCAGGGGCTTCCCTCCCCCTTGGCGATTGCCCCCGGTTCGAAGGGACGTCAATCAGTGTCTTCCATTCTGCAGCCAGCACCTATTACGCTCCAAGTGACCCATCAGGTATCGAAGGCATGCACAAAGAACATATCCGCGCTACCCAGGAGTGGCGTGGGGGGAAGCCTCGATACGACTGCGTTTTCATCAACATGGAACGTCATACCCAACAGGGATTTTTGGGGATGGCAGTGGCTCGTGTTCGCCTCTTTTTCTCCTTCCGACATGAAGGGCAGAAGCACTCTTGCGCCGCTGTGCACTGGTACACACGGGTCGGCGATCGACCTGATGAAGACACCGGAATGTGGATTGTGAAGCCCTGGTTCCATCCCTCCGTTGGGCGGCGACCTGGGGATCTCGAGCCTCGATGTTCAGTGGTTGGTGTGAACACCATAATTCGTGCCGCGCATTTGATCGGGGTGTCGATAGACCAACAGGTGTCGGACGATCAGTCTAGCGAGTCATCCCTCGATACGTTTAAACAATTCTACGTGAACAAGTTTGTCGATCATCATGCATTCGAGTTGCTACATACGGCTTGATGTACTAGAGAGTAGAATAGAAACGTCATAATCGATTCTCTATGGGGCCAACTTTACTACACGGTCCGCGAGGGGTAGCAGTTTGCAGTGGCTAGTAGGGCTCCAACTCATTATACTAGGTAGGACCCGGATGGGCGTCAACCTCTATGCCTCTACCTTCCGTCCGTCGCCCTCAGCACTACAGACTGACCACAACCGATTTCGCTCAAACGATCCACATATCTCTCATTGACAACGGCAAACATAGGCAGGGGGCACATATCCCAGCTCAACGATGCTAGGGGCTGTACGCGGCGGCTCATTCTCGGACACGACACCTCAACTATCTTGCCGCTTGTCGCAAAGTTCTCTTCTGCTCTTCCTGTCCACTTAACCTCAGATTTTGGTTGGGGATATTTGGCACTCTATAATTCTTTTACAAGACTTTTGGCAAAACCTCGGCGGCGGCGGCGGCACCGACTGGAGACACGGTGAGTGAGTCCACATACTGCGTCTCATCCTTCGCTGCGCGCCGACCAAAACGAACACATGGACCCCTTCCTCTCCGACTCTCCTTTTGCTCATCACCAATCTCCATACCAGCTCAACTTTCAATTTCCTTCCGAACAAGTCCAAGATCCCCCCCCCCCCCGCTTGTCCATCCGAGTCATACTATACTTCAGCTCGGAGCTCCCCAAGGGGAGGGACGGAGAGATCCCGTCGCGCCCGTCACGGATTAGGATGTCGCTTTTCGCTCCCTAAAGAATGAGACGAAGTCGTCCCGCCTGTCACGGACACGGCCATGGCGCGAAGTCGTAGGAGATGCAAGTCGTACGCCAACCCATGACGAGCGGTTTATTGGTGGGGACAACTGGTAAGTCCCTAGTATACCGTATACGTACGCTCATTCAGGCTCGCGTCTCATGCTATGTGTAGCTGACGACGCTGTATATGTTCCCTCTCTCAACAGCGTCATCCAATACCCCCACAACACAATAATAGCAAGCTCGAGGACTACGCTTGAGCGGCTCTAGACCGAACTCCCGATGGTCATGGACGGGCAGGTGCTCCTCGGAGAGCTCGTGTACTACCTATTGCAGGCGGTCTACGTAGAGCTCGTCGTGATGGCCGAAACGTGAGTCCCGTTTTTGATTGTGCACGCGGATGCTGCGTGCCCGACGCTCAAGCACCCTCCCCATGTCCGTCCACCCCCTCCGACACTCCGCCCTCCAGAACACCCTCCCGAATACACCGGCCGCACACTGCAAACGACAGCTCTCCGGCTTCGTCGTGAAGATGAAGCGGTAGGTCGTGGAGGTGTACGCCATCGCGAAGTGGCAGCGCGACGCGAAGGTCATGCAGAAGGCTATGGTATGTCCTGCTGTTGGTGTACTGCCCTCTCTGCTGACGTGCGGACGTAGAACACCAGGGCCTTTCTCATGAATCAAAACAGACAGCTCGAGGACGCGATAGCGGGGCTGAGGTACGTCAAAGAGAGCCTTAATCCCGCTAGGTGCGTCTCTTCCCCTGTTCCCCGTGTTCGGCGGCCGGGCGTGTCTGGCTCCAGCAGAGCCTGGCACGCGTGTACCGTGCGGCGCGGATGCGCAGAGGGGGCCAGGCTGATATGCCGGCAGGCTACATACCATGACCTTCTGACGTCTCTGGACGTTCTCACTACTGGCTCATATCGACGTCTACCGATATGCATAAAGGTGTGTAATTCCATATCACTACGTTCGTCACCCGACCGATGAACGTTTTTACCATCCTAGGAGACCCTAATCCCTCCAACACCATCAACGGATGAAGGAGTGTCCAGGACCTTCATGGACATCGAAGGCTCCATGCGATGTCGTCTCCGTATGTCCGAAGTCATCCCGTTCGAGATGTCCCAGTACCGAATAGGTGAGTTCAGACCGTGGTGGCTCGTTCCGCGCATCTCACGCCGCGCGTAAACTAGGTTCAGGACGCGTACGGCCTTTTACCGCGCCTAAGCTGTTATAACTCTCGCTGTTTCGTCGCGGCGCGCGCAGGAACGATGATTCGTTCTTCGTAAACGTCACGTTTCCGTTCCCTGTGGGGGCCAAACAGACCGGGATGCAAGGCATACTCTACCCGAGATTTGTGCCACGATGATGTTCCATCTGTCGCAGAGTTTCCTCGAACGCCGGCCGCCCTGTTGAAGCGTCTCATCACGGACCAGGCGGATGTCCGCCTCGCTTTCTACCTCAGTCCGGATGAACCTCCACCACCTGGTGTGGAGATGCCTCCACACCCACAGCTAGTCACCCAGAGGGGATGGTCGATTCTCCTCTGGTACGCGTTGAAGCACTTCGACATTTGGATGCGCCTCGCCAACGATGAGATGGAGCTCGACCTCGCCGAAGACGCCATCTACTTCGTGTCGGGCACTACCATGACACGCAGCTGGCTCGTCACAGCGTTCCAGAGCAACATGTACTCGGAGAAAGAGGGATACGTCTCCTGCGACCTCGGCAACCTCGCCGGGGCGAATATCTCCATGAGCATCGAGAAGGGCACCGTCACCAGCCCGGAGTACAAATTCGGACCCTCGGCGAGTAGCAGCAGGAACAGCGTGCGACCCTCCATTACATCGTCCTCCGACCTCGGGAACGAGCCAGACCAGTGCAGATTCATCCACTATTACAAGGTGAAGAAGCGGTTTGCGTGGAAGTGGCCGATGAAGGCGGCTGCAGGACCGGATGTACTCCCTGATCAGGAGGAGGAAGACGACAAGAGCTATGCCGTTCTGTCCGCGGAGTTCGCAGAGTCGGCTTACGCAGGTCATGAACCCCACCAGCTCCCCGCTTCAAGTGTGAGTCCATCCCAAATGACGGCGATTGTTGTGGACTAATGTCAACCTGGCAGGTTTTCGACCCGGTCGAACCACTATTGGACTACATATTCGAGGTGCGTGCGTAGCCACTCGAAGAGATCATTACTCGCAAGATGAATGTGCAGAACTCAGTCGCGGAGACTGCCATCGCGTACGACAGGGACCTCACTGTCATATTCCGGGTGCGCTTCTTCTCCATAGTCAGGATCTGTAAAACTAACTAACACGACCATCCCAGGACCACGGAATCCCCGATGACATTCGAGCAGGGTTGCTTGCTATTGGCAGGTGCAATGCGTCGCCTTGCAGAGTTTCCGCGTGCACACTTCGCTCGTGATGGTATGGGTTCATACTGAGACTTCGTCGTCCCCCCGTCGTACTCATTATTCTTCTACAGAGCCGAGGAAATTCAGCCCAGGGGTGCGCGGCGTGCTCTACGTCCGGCTCGGCAACTTCCCCTCCCATTACCTCGTGCTCGTCATCATCTACCAAGACTCTCGGCCCTACACGCTCATCAGGATGAAGGATGAAGGAGGTCGAGAGCTCGATGAACCACGAGTCGACCCGCTCATCGAGGATATCGGCTGCCTGGACGCGCGCGACGGCGACATCGTCGTCGAAGGCGGCTCAATGGCGGGCTAGAAGCACAAGCGGGACGACGGAAGAGGCAAGGGAGTGCTGCTACTAGGGGAGCAGTATCCGGCCAGCTTCTGGCCAGAGACGACCTTCCTCTAGAAGCTCTACGCGTACTGCTGGTGCGCACGCCTCCACCGTACTATCCGCGGTGCACGGGCTGACTCAACCCCCACAGTGCACGTCTCGCATACACCAAGGTCGAGCGGCAGTTCAAGCTGCGCGGGATCTCGTACACACACATCAACCCCACGCACGGCGGGATGCCCGAGCTCGGTGCGGTGCAGTCGTCGCTCGCGCGGACGATCCCAGCGCTGTGCGTGCAGTCGGCGGACATCTTCTCAAGCGTGTCGGCCGCAGAGGCGGCGATACCGAACATCCGCGTGATCCTGCTGAACTGGTGGTCGGACGGGGACGCAATGGTGGTGACACGCGTGAAGCTCAAGTACGTGTAGCAGCCGTGGGCAAGCGCACGAGTGGGAGCATGGTGGTCCGCCCATCGAAGCGCATCATATACGACAATGGACACGTGCAAGACGATTGTGTCGTTGCTCTCGGCCGACGCGAACTAGTGCGTAGACGAGTTCCTCCAGGAGTGGGCGCATGTGTCCAAGATGGTCGACGTGGCACGCGAAAGTGCGTGCAGCCGTGGGGGCTTCCCCGAGCGTCCTTGTCTGACTCATTTCTATTGTAGTCGTACAAATGTCGAGCAAGTACCTCTGGACGGACGTCCGGCTGATCTAGTTCCACCTCCAGACGGTCGACTCCACTGGCACGTATTCAGCCGACTACTCCGTCTCCCTCACCTGCACGGACGAGCTCTCCTATTTGTTCTCTTAGTATGGATGTCTGTCCTTCGTACTGACAAGTTACAACTGGTTCTTGCGATGCACTGTTGATACCCTCACGCAGAAGATGTGGGAGATGTATTAGGGCAATCATGTGCCACCCGTACTTATCCATTCATACTCATAGTATATCTGACTATATTTGACATATGTACTACCCATCATGCAATAGTAATGAAGGAATAGTTGTCAACCAACTTGACTTACCCCGGGTCCCCGAATATATACAATTTGGCTGCTCTTGAGGATGCTCATAAATCTTTGCTACTAGGCACTGCTGAAATCTACTTGTGCATATGTTACTATCTGCTAAGGCTACTTGTAACTTCTAACGTTTATTGGTGGCAGTACCTAGGCGATTTTCTACAGTCATCTAATGCTACTTAGGGATCTCTACTACCTAATTTCCCCTTGTGAAAGGCCATCCTCACGCTCCTTAGAGCACTTTCTCCGGGAATGAACCTGCCTAACTCGCCTTATGCCACTTGTGGCTACTTATTCACTTAAGCCCCCCACAAGTCAGCATAAGTAGAAAATAGTTGGCACATGTAACCCTGACATTTTGCTGATGCTGAGGGGAAAGTTGTAGACATGTTCGAGAAGTGCTTCTCTTCTGAATCCTGTCACGATGTGGGCTTCTGGGCGGCTCGTAATGATGAACTTGAGAGGACCGAGGCTATTGACATGGAGAGAGAGCGCGTTTATAATGGTCGACACAGGCTGATCGTCCTTGCATTCATCGAGGGCGTCAATGACGATCACGTTTGGTCGTGGTATCTTTCCACTCGTTGTAGAGGAGCAGGAGCGGAGCGGCTCTACGATGAGCTTCTCGAGCTGACGTGACGGAAGGGAGTTCTGGATATCTGGATTGGCCTTCACAGCTTCCTGAACCGCCGTCTTGAACGCGGGTGGCGTTCCAGGGTTAAGCGCGAGTTGGAGGGCGATGGTGGGGAAGATGAGCTGGATGTTGTTGCGGTCGCCAAATCTGGAACAGAAGAAGCTAGCCCCGAGGAGGCCTGCACGGTCGCACCGCTCCGCGATTGTTTGCGCGAGTGTTGATTTGCCCGTACCCGCCTGCCCGTTGAGCCACAAGATGCAAAGCTCCTGCAAGATCTCGAACATAGGCGAAGACTTTTCGGCGGCGGTGAGGTATTTCTCAGAGATAGCCCACTTGTACACCGCAGCCAGAACCTCGGTGCATGTCGCTCCTAAGCATCCCTCGCGGCCTACGTTCGCATCAAATCCAGCGCTAGACGCATATCGGAGTCCTTGGATTTCTGGTAAGTGACGTTGATGTTCAGCACATGAGAATACGAAAAGGCGGATGACCGATAAGCGCACCGGAACTAGTCAATGTCTGTCGAAGAGCCTCGCCTTCCTGATGAATGGTGTCGTTGATTCCCTCGAGTTTGTCATTTACTTGTCCAAGCTCGCCGATGACAGAAGTGTGCATATCCTATCACGATCGCATGACGGTCAATGTATGTTGTTTACGTGCCATTCACAACTCACATCGAGCGCAATATACACCAGTAGTCTCATAGAGATCTATACCGTTTTTAGTGTGATGTTCTTGAACAGATTACGTGTTTACCAACACATACCGTAAAACTGTCCAGATACCATGAGAGACTCTTCACGTAGCCATCTAGTTCCTCTGTTATCTTGTCCGCACGCAGTGTTTGAGATACCCCGGTCAAGACCTTCTTTGTCTTCGTGCGCTTCTTTGACCCATGATCTCCTTTCAGTCTTTCCACCGCAGTAGTGACACTTTGCACGTTCCTATAACCACATTTACATGTCAGTGTGAATACACCGTTGTGAGATTTTAAAACGGATACGGGAGCGCACCCGTGGAAGATGGCCAATTGCTCCGCCAGCTTTGGCGGACAAGGTTTGTCTTTCGCAAGAACCAAGTTGAATATGGTGTTCATAGATTCGATACGTTTCTGCAGCATGACCATGGATTCCCAATTGGAAGCATATTTCTGTAACACCCGCATAATGCGTGTATGTAATGCAGAACCGATCAGACGTCGTACAGATGGCCACAAATCGGCCTTTGCTCTCAAAGGACATACATCGTAAGCCTCCACGACAGTTTTAAGTGCCTTGACTACACCAGGAAGGAACGGAACCCCATCGGATAGCGACTCGGTCATGTCGAGGGCGAGGCGCACAGCACCCGCGACCGTATCTCCTGTGGTCGAGCGGTGATGCTGAGTTTGCTGTGAAATGTGGGCTGTTACGCTGGTAAAGGACGACACCGATGCAGATCGACATACTTGATCCTGGGATTGTGGCTCCGGGGTCGGCGAGTGACCTCTCAATTTGTCCCATTTCGCGTGGAGCTTCTTCCGCAACGGCATGTTGTATCGGGGCCCCAGAACAATGAAGAAAAGGTCGGAATGATGGTTGGTGTTTAGGAGAAGGATTGAACGCACTGGCACGTCGAGGGGGGACCGCCTGTGTACGCGGTTCGAAACACGTGGTGGCTATCGCCACGATCTTTATGGGATTTCTGGCAGACGTGAGAATGCTGGCGCTTGTAGAAAGCCCTGGAACCGGGGCAGGCGCGTAGGCGGCATTTGAAGCATCGCGGACATGATTTCTATTGACAGCACGTGGCCTAGAGCTGAAAAGAATCAAATGGGCGCGCAGCGAATAATACATTTCCTGAGTTCACCATTATGGAGGGTAGTGAATACACAACTATAATCTTGCACAGAACTGCATACGATTTGCAGCACTGAAATAGAGCACATAGTCCTGTGTGCAGCATTACGAGTCAGTCGAAGGTTGAATAGAGGAAATGTGCAGCACTCGCCTGGCGTTATGGAGCTCTGGCGTGCTTCCTCAACACCCCGGTTACGTCCTCCCTTCGATCTCCTCTAACTTTTATCCTCAACGAGTCGACTCATCGCGTTGCGCCCTCTCAATCGCACACACGGTCACAGTAACAGAGCCTATGAATACAGCGTCAGCGAATATCGCGCGTGACATCAGATAAATCCACGGAACCTTCGATAATTTGTGGCGAAGGAAAGACGCCACGAGTATTAGGGCCCAGGCCTAGGCTCTAGTCCAGGGAGAGAGCTTCCGGCTAGAAATGGATAGCGTGAGCGCTGCGGTCGAGTGGCGCACTAGCAGGGCCTTGTGGAGCTGAGAGGTCGCGTTACTCTGGGATGGTATAGGTTTTGGTGCTACTAGATTAGCGCTTAAATATGAGATCGAGGATTCAGCGTACGCACGCTGTCGGCGCCGACTTGAAGAACGCGCCCGCAAGCCTCAATTAATTTCCAAGTGCACGCGGTCGCCCTGCGGCACGCGTCAGCATCCCATCAATGTTTTGATCTAGGTATTCAAGAGTCAAGACGGCGACAGAGCTACATACATTGTTGGAAGACCTGGCTGGCTCTAACGAGGAGTCGCTGGTTTGAAGTTCCAAGCGAAGTTGGCTGAGAGTTCGAGTTCGGACATGCATGCGAACAAAAACATCAACTTTATCACGTGCTTGGGCTTGTGACGTCATTTCTCATGACGAAGCCCTAATTGTCATCACTGCACATCCGGCAGGGCACCTTCAAATTCGCTAAAATTCGCTATATGTAGGGCCGTTCAACTGGCTAGCGTAGATTTATCAAAGATAGGGAGGTCCCAGGCATCCTAGGTTGTGAGCGACACAGAGCGTGCCCCTTATGCGTAATAAATAGGTTGTTAAAATGACATTCAAGACATTACGAACGTCTACGAAGCATCAGATGCCAGTGGGTTTGAGTATGTCCATCCCCTCCAGTAACAATCGTGTATAACGCTCGGGCCAATGTCGCTAACGTTATTATCAATCGTAGAGCACCAAAAACACAAGCTCGAGTGACTCCCGCAGGGGCGCACTCTCAGGCGTCGAAATCGATGTGAGGAGTGAATATTGCCGTCACCCGGTCGTCCCTATAAAACAAACCCACAATAATTAGCCCAACAATCCTCACCCAGAACACAAAACCAGACACGTACCACTTGATCAACACCTCTGGCACCATCCCCTGCACGTACTTCCACCGGTGGCCGGCGTCGAACCGTACGCTGAGCGAAACTTCGCCCTCCCGGTCCAGATAGCTATGCAGCATCGTGGTCCCGAGACCGCGCGCGGCGTCGACGCTGTATCCATCGCACAGCACGAGCGGCCAGTTCCGCACCGCGCGCCCGATCGGCCTGACGATCTGGAAGCGGCGCGCGAGCAGCGCGGGGACGTCCGCGGGGAGGAGGTGGCGCTAGACGCAGGCGGCGGCGGGGTCGGGGGACCTGGTACTGTACATGTACGCACCTCGTTGTGTACCTGGGGGACGTGCTGGTGCTTCTGCGGGGTGTCATCGAGCTCGCCTGGGCGGCGCCGGCGGGGCGCTGTGGCCGCGGGAGAGAGAACGATGCAAGAGAGGGGGAAGATGAGGTTAGCGTGTATATAGAAGGAAGAGAGGGAAACAAGGAAGAGGGTAAGGGACGCACAGGGGGAGCACTTACTGTGGTAGAAGGGCACGACGCGCGACGCACCCGTGAGCTCCTTCACAGGTACGATACGCTGGGGGTAGTACTTCCACTCGCCGCATTGCCGTCAGGGGTGGTGTGCGCCGCCGCGCGACGAAAGCAATGGGACCCGGTTGCATCGAGCGAGACGTTATTTTCCTTACCCGGAGGTTCTCGATCAGCACGGCGTGCACAACTGTCTCCCAGAGATGTTGGAGGCGCGAGAGGTCCGCGTGGATCGACATGTAGAGCTTCGCACCTTCCGGGGGTGCAGGGAAGCATAGAACATCGCGGTGTGGCTGTCGACAATGGGGGTTGCTATTGCAGAGCTCGAAACTTGCGATACCTGGTGGGGTTTGAGAGGGCACACAGGAGAAACAGGCAATGCCACATACTTAGTGACGAGTAGCCTCCCTATTTACGACTCCGTTTTTTTCTGTTCGCGGCATGAAAAGTGGAGTACACGTAGTGCCTCTCCCGTGTCGAAGGCTGCTGTAAGCATTTATCAGCTGGTCGCGCAAGAAGTAAGGATGAGCATACGCACACATCCTCGGGTCATCATACGGTACCTGAGTAATATCATGGTCAACTGAGCCTCGTGTACGCCTTTGTCGCACCGAAGAGTAGACTGGGCGTACATAGCAAGCATTGCATATCCACGCGGATGGCGCGGGGGTGAGGGAAGGTAGAGA